>JARQOD010002624.1:0-75148 GCA_033576555.1 Oophaga sylvatica | reverse complement strand
GAACCAAGCACACTGAATCACCAATGCGTGTGAGTACTGCATTTAGCAACATCCATTTGAGCATTTAACCCTTGCTTTCCACCATTGATTCAAATTGCCATGCTTTTTCCCTTTTACAGCCCCTATATGTATGGGAACATTCTTTGCAACTTATAAGATTGTGCTTGCTTTAAAACCAAGCACACTGAATCACCAATACGTGTGAGTACTACATTTAGCAACATCCATTTGAGCATTTAACCCTTGCTTTCCACCATTGATTCAAATTGCCATGCTTTTTCCCTTTTACAGCCCCTATATGTATGGGAACATTCCTTGCAACTAATAAGATTGTGCTTGCTTTAATACCTGTGAGTACTATATTAAACCAGCATCCATTTGGGCATTTAACCCTTCCCTGCCACCATCGATTTGTATTGCCATCCTTTTACAGCCCCTATACTTATGGGAGCACACTCTGCGACTCGTAAGAGTTCCCCTTTAATATACCTTTCAGCGACAGCTATATCCTTACCTTTCTTTTCCTTATTCCCTAGCCCCAAGCACATAGCAGAACCATGCTACATGCACCACGGACTACTTAGGATATATGACAAAGGATTTATCTGGTATCTTCTTTTTCTCAAATAGCATATACTTTTGAGTTGTGCCCGCAGACAGAAGGGTGTTTGCCCAAACCATCAATACGTCAGATAGTCCATAATGTCTTTTAACATCTTTAACATTCTTTCCATCTTCACATGCAGGACATACCGTCTACGTTTATTGAAAATTAAGCACTTGATATTTGCTACCCCGATACACCTATATCTAAAGGGTATGTTTATCTCTTTCTTCTGCATGTTGTGTGCCATGGGAGGAGTCCATCCCTCATTTATAATGTACCTTATTTAATGTATATCATATATGGTGACCTTTCTACCGAATGTCTTGAATAGAATATCCCCATGCTTTTTGTTTAGGATACCCTAGAGGGATAATTCTACGTGTTCTACAGTATCACTCAATGATTTACATGTTGCCAAATTCCTATGGATGTATATTCTTCAACCATGTATATATTGTAATTATTGTATATATTGTATATATTCTACGTTGTCATTGACTGTAAATTTTCTATCTCTTCCAGCGACTATTTGATAAAGGCCACTGCGTTGGACGAAACGTCAGTCAGTCGTCCCATAGCTATTTTCTTTTTTTCACATCAAGTGTGCAATAAAAATTTCAATTTAAGCATGACATATGCAGTTTAACGTGTGCAGTGATTTTCCATAGACCTTAGATTGTGGGATAATCTAATCCCTTTTCACTTGCACCGTATCATCACTCATTTGGTTGTGTGCTAGCCATCTTTTTAATATATTTTTAATATATGGTCACAGACACAGATTTCCAATCCAAAACAGGATTATGAGACTGTAACCAAGGGAAACCCAGTACAATAATGTCATGCAGATTATACAGCACCAACAATTTGCAACTCTCCTGATGATCAGGTTCAACCCTCATTATCACCTGAGTAGAGAACTGGGGTTTATTCTCAGCCAAAGGGGTAGAATCAATCCCCAGTAGGGGAATAGACTTCCGTAGGGGTATCAAGGGAAACCCACAACGTTTAGCAAAATCAAAATCCATCAGGTTAATAGCTGCTCCCGAATCAACAAAAGCCTGAGCAGAAAATGTGGACAGGGAGCAAATCAGGGTAACAGTCAACAGAAATTTAGTCTGAACACTACCCAAGACAACTGAGCGTGCAAAACGTCTTCCCCGCTTAGGGCAGACTGAAATAGCATGAGAGGCGTCACCACAGTAGAAACATAACCCATTGCGTTTTCGAAACTCATGACGCTGTGCCCCAGAAACCACTCTATCACACTGCATGGACTCAGAAGCTGGTTCACAAGGCAACACCATTCCACGCACACCTCTACGCTCACGCAAACGTCTGTCAATTTGAATCGCTAATGACATAGAATCATTGAGACCAGAGGGAGCAGGGAAACCCACCATAACATCTTTTACATTCTCTGACAGACCCTTCCGAAAAAGGGCTGCCAAAGCATCATCATTCCATTTGGTCAGGACTGCCTACTTTCGGAATTTCTGACAGTACAACTCAGCATCCTCAAGCCCCTGATTTAATGCCAACAAGGTTTTTTCAGCTTGATCAGTGACATTAGGTTCAACGTACAATAACCTCAGCGCCAGAAAAAATGCATCAACATTACTCAAAACAGGGTCCCCAGATGTCAGGGAAAAAGCCCAATCCTGAGGATCGCCGCGCAGGAGAGAGATGACAATTTGAACCTGCTGTGCTGCGTTCCCTGAGGACTTAGGTTTTAAGGCAAAAAACAACTTACAGTTATTTTTGAAATTCAGAAATTTAGCTCGATCCCCCAAAAATAAATCTGGCATGGGGATCCTAGGTTCCACAACCGGCAAACTAGCAAGATAGGTAGCAATACTCTGAACTTCAGTGGCAAGCTGATCCACACGGCCAGACAACTGTGCAAACTTCATTGAGAGAAAAAAAAAATCCTCCTCAGCACCCAGAGAAAAAGAGGGAAATGCAACAGAGAAAAAAAAAAATTTCTGACAACTTCCTTTTTTCTTTTTCCTTTTACTATTTTTCCCTTCTGTTGAGTACCATATAATTTTCAGTTTGGCCGGTGATACTGTTATGATTTGGTAGCTGAGGAGAGCAAGCAAAAACGGCAATACACCAGAGAGGTTGGAATCCACTGGATTGCAGTACCCTGACCAACCACCACAACCAAAGGCAGCAGTGGAGCGTACCTACGTTGGTCCTAGACGCCTCGTCACAGCCTGAGAGGCTAACCACACCCAAAAATGGAAAGAGGAAAAGCCATCCGCCCCGGAGCAGATCCCCAAAGAACATAGGAAGCCCCCCAAACATGCAATGGCGGCTAGACAAGAGGAAATACAGACACAGACAGAAAACAGTATGAGCAAACGTTGGGGCCCAATCTTCCCAGACAGAAAAGGACAGGAAGGACACCCACTGCAATCCCAAAAAACCCTAAAAAGTACCAACTCTACTAATTGCAAAAACACCTGAGATCACACGACCTCTACCACCTAAATTAGTTCTCTGGTGTAACAAAACTAAGCCGCAGCCACTGAAGAAAAACTGGAAAAGGCAAATGAACAAACAACAGTGGCCCAGACAAACTGAGAGGAGCACAAGCCCCCGGGGGGGACCTGGCCGACCTCCACAAAAGTGCAGGAAACAATGCAAAAAGCAAGCACAAAAACAAAACAGAAAATGTCCTATCTGAGAGCAGGAGAAGAGGCAAGACCCAGCAAGCTTCCAAGTGAACCAGGTACCACAGTTGAGACAAGAACAATTGATCACCGGCAACCCTGATGGGAGGGAACCTCCCTTATATAAGACCAGTCTGTAACTCCTGATTGCCAATCTTCACTAAATGGCTCAGCACTGTCTGCAACCACCAGAGGGAGCTTCTGCTCAGAACTCATTTCTAACACATTCACAACAAGACACCTAAGCCACGAAGGATGTTGTGGATGCTCTGACTGACCAGACAGATGACCTACCTGATGAAGAATACACACGTTTTTTCTGAACATGCTGTTAAATAAAGAGACTATGATTGCAAACACATGAACCTCTGCTAGGGACAGTCCTCCTGACCGCCCATTTGTGAAAAGTCTGTATCGGTGGGGGAGGCATGTACTAGGCATATCTCAATCCGCCGACAGCACAAAAGAGTTGCAGCGCTTTGGGACAGGAGCAGGTTTTTAGGGCAAGTGGTATCTAAGGGGGACTGTCATGGAAATATATATGTATTCCATATATTCAATGTATATTCATATATATGCATTCACAGTTAGATAGATCTCACTTGCTAAAAATCCTGTGCTCACACATATCTATGCAAAAGCTGATGCCAGCTATAATCAGTCGTTTAAGACGACCCTGGCCTTCATAAGAAACAAGAACAGAAAGTCTTAATAGATATCTATTGTTTTCTTTACTAGTCATGCAAGAAAGCTAGGGCAAAGAACAAAAACAATAAATCTGCAACTTCAGCCCTTTTATCATAATTATCATACTTACACTAGAACAGCCAATAATCTAGCAGCTTTTAATTGTATGTTAATTGACTAACCAGCCCCTTTTTGTAAACGTATAAAACCTTGAATGAATAATAAATGTGTGGTCTTGACGAACTGCTATACTAACACTTTCGTGTGGACAGTCCTCATTTCGTTCTGAGCGCTCAAAAAGACATTTAATAGAAAATTGGGAACAGCACTAGCAAACACTTCAGGATAGATTTATCCTAATTAAATTTCCATAACATGGGGAGGGAAACTCTCTTGTTGTTGGTTGTTTTACCTTTTGCTTCCTGTGTTTCGTTTTTCTCCACGGACTGTGTGACACTGAATTGTATCTCATGTTTAACCAGTATGAAGTAAATACTGTTTACTCAAGATATCTTGCTGTCTGAAGCTTGCATAAGTATAGTGCTGACGATAAGAAGATGCACTCTGCGACAGGTTATGGGCCCAGACACCCCAGACATTACGCAGCCTAGACACCCCAGGCCCTACGCATCCCAAAGATCCCAGACACAGCGTACCCAGTCATCCCAGACACAGCGTACCCAGTCACCCCAGACACAGCGTACCCATTCACCCCAGACACTACAAGCCCAGACAGAAGGATCGTGGTTTATAACCCCAGAAAACAGAGCACACAGATAAGCTCTGTAAACAGAAGGAAATAAATCCAGATACAGAGTGACAAAGGAATTTATGACCCCAGGAGCTGGATATAAAAACAGGAGAATATCTTCAGTACAACTCTCTAAATAAGTAAGTCAATATAAAGATGATGAATAACACAGAACTGAAATTCACAGTAGCTAAACTGAATAGTGAAAATTATCAGTTATGAAAATTTAAAGTAGAGATGTTGTTTTCTAATGATGATTTATGGGAAGCAATTGTTACAGAAAGACCAGATCAAGAAAATCAGACATGAGATAAAAAGAATAGACAAGCAAGAGCCACCATTAGCTTATTAGTGGATGTTGCTCAATTAATACATATAAGAAATGAAGAAACAGCGAAAGGAATGTGGGAAGCATTAAGAAAACTGTATGAAAGACCTAGTTTGAATCAAAAAATATTTTTATTAAGAAAGCTTTACAGTATGAGACTAAGTGCCGACAGTGACATGCAGAAGCATATATTCTCTTATTATGGAAGTGATATCACAGCTGAGATCAATTGGTGAAGATATTAAAGAAAGTCATATAGCAGCAATTTTATTGTGCAGTTTACCAGATTCATATACTGCTTTAATAAATGCACTAGAGGCAAGACCTGAAACAGACATTACATTAGGGTTTGTGAAGACCAGACTCATAGATGAATATCAAAGAAGAAAAGAACAAACAAATGATTCTTCTACTGAAAAAGATAATTTAATACTCTTAAAGCTACAGAATCAAAAAGACCCTATAATAAAGAGACAAGAGAATGCTTCAGATGTAAGACAAAGGTCATTTAAAGAAAAACTGTACCATATGGAAAGCAGAACAACAAAAATTACAACATAAAAAGCATACACAAAAAGTAAAAAACACAATTTTCAATTCGTGTGAGAATAATTGGAATGGCACAATGGCATCAAAAATAACAGACAAGAAATCATCACTTGGTTGGTTTATTGATTCAAGAGCAACAAGTCATATGACAAGTGACAAGAATTTCTTTACTGATCTTGATTTAGATAAGAAAGAAGCCATTTATCTTGCAGATGGAAGCAAAATAACCGCAGAAGGTATCGGACAAGGTATGCTAAATTGTTCAAACAAGTTCAGACAAGATTCAAAGATACTTGTACAGGATGTGTTGTATGTTCCAAAATTGGAAGGCTGATTATTATCTGTGAAACGTCTAACAGCTAAAAGACTTACAGTAAAATTCAAAGACAATGAGTGTGCAATTATTGCAGGAAACAAGATGATAACCAAAGTCAAGGCAGATGAACAATTTTATCATTTTGACAAACCAAAGCTACAGATGAAGATATGTACACATGATCACAAAAACTGTATTCACATGTGGCATAGACGTCTAGGACATAGACACCCGGACAGTATAAGGGAACAACAGAGAAAATAATTGACAAAAGATTTAAAGATATCAGATTGCTCAGTTACCATAAGATGTGAATGTTTTATAAAATCCAAAGCCACAAGAATATCTATTCCAAAAGAAAGTGAGATGAAAAGCGAAGACCACTTGATTTGGTGCATACTGACGTATATGGACCCATGAAAGTGACTACATCAGGAGGCAATAGATACATGTTGACTTTTATAGACGACTACTCAAGATACACAGTCACATACTTAATTAAGAACAAAAGTGAAGTTTTTGATAAACTTGTAGACTATGTAACAAGATCAAGTAACAAATTTCAAAGGAAGCCAATTGTCATCTGAAGTGATAATGGAGGTCAATTTACAGGTCACAGAACAGAAGACTACTTAAGACAAAATGGAATGGAACATCAGAAAACTGTTCCATACACACCTGAACAAAATGGAGTAGCAGAAAGGAAAAACAGAACTCTAACAGAAATGATAAGATGCATGCTGACAGATTCTAAACTACCAGAGAAATATTGGGGTGAGGCAGCAATGACAGCTACATATCTACAGAACCGACTTTTTTCCAGAAAACTGAAAAAAACTCCATATGAACTGTGGCAAGGTATGAAACCTAGTGTCAATCATGTAAAAGTTTTTGGATGTAAAGTTTTATATTCATTCCAACAGAAAAACGTTCCAAACTTCAAAACAGATCCATGGAAGGAATATTCGTTGGATATAGTGAAAACTGCAAAGGATATAGAATCTTAGATCCCAAAACAGACAGAGTTACAGTGAGTAACAGTGTGACATTCATTGAAGATTTAAATGAAGACATTATGATTTCAGTTGAAACAAAAAATGAGAAAAACAATAGTGACATAACTGAAGAAATATCTGATGAGAAAGAAGTAGAAATTAATGAAGAACAAAATACTGAAAGTGAAGAATCACAACTACAAACAGACACAGAACCTTGACGTTCAATAAGAGAGAACAAAGGAAAACCACCAAAACGTCTCTCATACAAGACAAGTATAAGAAAAATCTATGAGCCTACCTCTTGGAAGACATATCTAAACTTCCTGAAGAAGAAGCTAATAACTGGATAGAAGCAACAGAAACAGAAATTAAATCCATGCATGATTCAAATACATGGACACTAACAGATTTGCCAGAAGGAAGAAAAGCCATAGGATGTAAATGGATTTTTAAAGTAAAATACCAAACAGATGGCACACCTGAAAGATATCGAGCAAGACTCGTAGCTAAAGGGTATTCTCAAAAATATGGAGAAGACTATGATGAAACATTTGCTCCAGTTGTCAAACACACTACAATAAGAACTTTACTTACAGTTGCAGAAGTGGAACAGATGGAACTAAGACATCTGGATGTAAAGACAGCTTTTTTGAATGGAGATTTAACCGAAGACATTTACATGGAACAACCTCCAGGATTCAAAGATGAAGAAATCCAAACAAAGTTTGTAAACTACAGAAAAGCATATATGGTTTAAAGCAAGCAGCTAAAGCGTGGAATGACAAAATCACGAAAGTACTAACAAATGAAAAATTTCAAAGAAGCAAAGCTGATCCATGCTTGTACACAAAAAGGCTGAATAATAGATGGATTTATGTACTCATATATGTAGACGACATTTTGATTTGTTTTAAACAAAAAGGGATAAAGAAAACATTCTAAAAACCCTGAAACAACATTTTGAAATCAAAGACTTGGGAAATGTAAAACAGTACCTAGGAATACAGATAGAAAGAGAAGAAGACGGAAGTTTCCTACTGAAACAAAAATCACATGATTCAAGACATAACAGAAAAATTTGGACTAAAGGATGCAAAAACAGTAAAGTCTCCAATAGCAACTAATTATCTCAAAGAGATGAACAGTGAAAAAAATATGCTACCAAACAATGAAGAATACAGAACAGCAATAGGAAAACTACTGTATCTAGTGACCGTTACAAGACCAGACATCGCAGCAGCAGTAGGAATCCTGAGTAGAAAGGTATCAAAACCAAATAAAGCTGATTGGAATGCCGTGAAGAGAGTAATATGTTATTTGAAAGGAACTAGCAATGTTAAGCTGAAATTACCCACAGGTGATAATTGCATTTTAACAGGATATGTTGATGCAGATTGGGCTGGAGATCCAACTGACAGAAGATCTACCAGTGGACATATTTTTTTTTCTCTCAGGTGGACCAATAAGTTGGACAAGTAAGAAACAGTCAATTGTGACACTATCTTCAACAGAAGCATAATATGTTGCAGCATTACATGCGAGTCAAGAAGTACTGTGGTTAAGACAATTGTTGACAGAATTAGGACAACCAAAGTTGGAACCAACAAAACTAAAAGAGGACAATCAAGGATGTCTTGTTCTTGCTCAGATGGAAATAGTCAATCCAAGAACCAAGCATATTGATGTGAGTAGTATAGGAACTGTATTATTCGTCAAACTCAATTTGACAGGTCGACACGCCCCCTATCATTTAATCCGTCTCCCTGGGATTTGATCTGGCTGGACTTTGATCAGGCTGTGGAAATCTGAGCTGCTGGATTTGTGAATTTCAATCAAAGTGATTTATAAGTCTCTATTGATATTTTATCCAGTGGTTTTGATTAGTCTGTGGTGTTTTAGTGAAATACAGACTCTTAGTGAAATACAGACACCAGTATAAAAGGCTTGTTTTATATGTATGTAAAAGTTTGGAGATGTATATTTTAGTAGGACTGACACATGGTGACATCTCAGCTACAGGGTTTGTTAAAGATGGCTTACTTATTAGCAGCAGTGTTGACATGAAGTGTCATGGTTGTATTGTGTATAGAGGTTTGTACAGAGATCACTCTATTGTGAATCTTGATTTATAAGACTCTTTTAAGGCCAGGAGTAAACATAGTGATTGTTTCATGTGAGAATACAGGCATAGGATGGTCGCTTTTTCAAGAAAACTGTCCCTACAATTCATCCCTATAGTGTAGTTTGATGTATGCATGTATGTGTGCAAGTCATATCTGTGTACTGCTAGTCTGTAATTAAAATAAAACTATTTCAAAAACTTTTTAACATACCTGTGTTTCGCACCATTATGCCATACCAGAAGCACATGGTGCCATGTACTCTAGTCCATAATATTTGATTTTGAGCACATTATAGCCTAGCAGCCTATGTACAGACTAAAGATAGGGTACGTATCTTTTTAGCAGGAGTGCAGCAGTGATATGTTTCTGAGTCTCATGGAGTTTATTCTACAGTATTATCCAGGATATAGGAACATAGTGAATAAAAACAGGCTACATATCTTTTTAGCAGGAGTGCAGCAGTGTTATGTTTGGAGTTTATTCTATAGTATTATTCAGGAGTTTATTTGTGGGGAAATGTATATGGCCAATTGTGCATATGGGATTTTATATTCTAGTTTATATTGTGTCATTATGACTCTCATCTTATAGTTTTATTCAGAGTTTATATATATTTATTGGCTAGTGAGTGTCTGTTTCTGCAGTGATTACGGGTCATATTATGTATAAGTGGTATGAGACTTTTTCTGTGTGAGGTTTCAGTAGAATAGCCTGGGATGAGCAGCGTTCTTGCAGCACAGGCCTATTTTTAAAGATGCTATGCCATGCTTGTGAACCGCTGAATCATTTTTAAACATTTCACGCCACTCATGCACCCATAGCACACTTATGGTGTACCCGCACCGCTGCAGCTAGTGCTTTTTAGCTAAAAAGGCGTGATATAACTGCCCGCAGGTGATGTTTGTGCCCTTATTTGCATCATTTTCATTATAACCCGACGGGGATCCGTGGAAAAACAACCCTGAAATTCAAAAACTAAGTGCTGTCCGTTAACATTTATGACGCTCAACTTATAGTTTTATTCAGAGTTTATATATTCATTTGCTAGAAGTCTTATGAAATAGCCTGCCACTGTATCTACACTTATCTCAGCAATTCATTGTATACTAAGAAGAATCTTGGCAGGGATTGTTAGAGATAGCTAACTTATTAACAGGTGACCCTCACTGCTACTTTTCCTCTTGTCTAACATCACAATACAGCCAGGTGGCTCTTCAAAACTATTTGTAAGTCTTCCGGCACAAAGCACATGTGAACAGTTGATGGTAATATTTTGGCACATGACAAATGTTTCTGACTCTCAGTTGCTATTTTATTAGTTACCATACGAATATTGTAGCGAATCAATGTGTATTAAATTGATTACTAACACGATTACGGCAACTTGATAACAAATTCACAACAAGTTCGTTATTTTGGGACTATTTTTAACTGTTTCATGTGAGAATACAGGCATAGGATGGGGCCATTACTTATTGTATACTATTTATGTACAAAGATGATACGGAAAATATATGTTTCCAAAGTTTACTGACAGGGAGTACATAGTGGGGAGAGCCCTCTTGCAGTGCTAACCTGACTACAAGCCCTCACTGCTACTTTTCCTCTTGTCTAACATCACAATACAACCAAGTGGTTCTTCAAAACTATTTGTAAGTCTTCCGGCACAATGCCCGGGCATGCCTGGACAAGTCCGGGCATGCCTGGACAAGTCCTGGTCACGGGACAGCCGTGGAAAAAACAATACTGAAATTCAAAAACTATGTGCTGGCCGTTAACACACGCATAGTCATCTAGAAAATATTGAGCGAGTTGCTTCACAAACCCTCTCAAGGCATGCTGAATGTCAGCGTTCCCGCTATGAGCTACACACATGACCAATTGTATAGCCTGGGCTGCGTAGCGTTCTTGTTGCACAGGGCTATTTTTAAAGATGCTATGCCCCTCAGATATAAAAGACCGGCATGTTGGAACGTGTCCCGGCCTATTTTGGCACATGCCCACTCCTATGCATCGATATTGAGCATCGTTCAACAAAAATCAGGTACATAGTTTTTACCACAGCTGTGTTTCTGACTCTCATGCCATGCCAGAAAGGCCTATTTTGGCACAGGCCCGCACCTATGCAATGATTTTGACCAGCATTCAACAAAAAATCGGGTACAAATTTTTTAACATACCAGTGTTTCGGACCCTCAGACAATGCCAGAAGCACTCTGTGCCATGTACTTTAACTCATAATATTCGATTTTGATCAGCATTCAACAAAAAATTGGGTGCTAACTTTTTAGCATACCTGTGTTTCTGTAGCGGATACACGGACCCCTACAGCGCATACCTATAGTGTAGTTTAATGTAGGGGGCAAACAGATTATCGCTGGTGCTTGGAAAATACCACATTTCATAGATGGTGGTGATCCGCTGAATCATTTTTAAACATTTCACGCCACTCATGCACCCACACCACACTTATGGTGTACCCGCACCGCTGCAGCTAGCGCTTTTTAGTTAAAAAGGCCCTTATTTGCATCATTTTCATTATAGTACGACTGGTACATACCCACTCCTATGCAGCGATATTGAGTACCGTTCAACAAAAATCAGGTACAAACTTTTTAACATACCTGTGTTTCGGGCGCTCATGCCATACCAGAAGCACTCTGTGCCATGTACCATAGCCCATAATAATCGATCTTGATCAGTATTCAACAAAAAATTGGCTGCAAACTTTTTAGCATACCTCTGTTTCTGACTCCCATGTCGTACCAGAAAGACCTATTTTGGCACAGGCCTACACCTATGCAACGGTTTTGACCACTACTCAACAAAAATTGGTTACAAACTTTTAACATATCTGTGTTTCGGACTATCATGTCATAGCAGAAGCACCCTGTGCCATGTACTCTAGACCATAATATTCGTTTTTGATCACCATTCAACAAAAAATTGAGGCATGTTGAGACGTGTCCCGGCCTATTTTGGCACATGACAAATGTTTCTGACTCTCATGTCATACCAGAAGCACCCTGTGCCATGTACTCTAGACCATAATATTTCACAGCGGGTATTGGACCTACAAAGCTTTGTTTTCTCAGCTATTAAAAAAAGTGTGGAAAACTGAAAATCCCGCGGTCTGTGGTAATTTAGTGAGAACCATATAGACAAATCGGGTATCGTCACACACGAGACCACGACACCTCGGGCTATCACATTTACCACTAGTTTTCAAAAACCACTGCCTTAACAATAAAGTAAGAATCGTGGTGACATGCATTGCGGTCTATAAATGTATAGTCTGAAAATTTACCGCTGGTAAAGAACAGTAAAAAGTCGTGCGTACAACTATGAGCCCCAAAACTCTCACCACTATCACAAACACTATTGCCTACAGAGGCGCCCCACGAGAATTTCTGTATGTGTGTATCAAGATGATCGATGCTTTGACCGATTGTTTGCTCGTGAATGTTGCCATTTCCAGTGACATCATAGTTGTGTAAATGTGCTGGGGCACGTGTATCGACCCCTAGGTTGTAATGCGTGAGCACTTTAATTATTTTTCAATTCATAACCATACGTTCTCAGGCAGACAGGTTTATTTCACAGAAGTTGACTGTACAATTGTATAATTTTTGTTTAAAAGCATACATTTTCATAATTTTGTTTAAAATCGCACAGTTCTGCGATAATGTCGGGTGTTGGACACGCACTTATCAGTCTTTCATACGTGTCGCAGAAAGATTTTAGTCTGTTCTGCGTGAGTTTATTGTGCACGTACTGTGCAGACATGTCAAGAAACATTTTGGCGTGTTCAGCACTCCATGCGGGTGTTGGCTTGTAAGGCGATCGTCCATCAACCTTCTGTTTTTTACTTACACGACGGCGCGATACAGCGCGTTTCTTTGACGCTAATGCATCTGCTGAATTGGCATCTGCAGCTTCCGCGTTGTTATTTGCAGATTCTGTAGCTTGACACAGACGTATATTCTTACGCCTACTACTCGCCGTATTCCCGGGGTGTGCGATTGGCGCGGCGCTTTCTTCACGATCCACGACACACCTGAGTGAAAGAGGCTCTGTTCTCACCTCCGCTCTGTTCTCAAATCCATAATTGGATTGTTGCAAAACTCGCGAATGACGCTCCTCCGTAACTAAAGAAAAGACACGTGGTGTAGTTAACCGCTAAGCGGGCGAGATATAGGAAAAGCTACAGGCCCCACTTTACTCTGATTCAACGCGACATTTGTAAAGCTACCAGCACAGATTATCTGTGAAAACGATGCATAATTGTTTGTATAAGTACAGTATAGAGAGGCCTAGTCATATATATACTTACAAGTATCCCCCGGGTGCTGATCTACAGAGAATGCTGAATTAACAGACATCACGCTGCTCTATATAACTACAGATTTATATTATTAAAGCATGTCTAGCTAAAATAAAATGAACTGCATGGATTTTAGCGTCAGTCTATATTAATTATTAATATTAATAGTAGAAGTTATAAATTTACAGCTACAGGGTAATGATGGTAGTGCTTCGGGTGTGAAATATTATTTGAACGCGTTTAGCAGGCATGATGGCCCTGTAAAACATTAATAGATTTTTTCTGGCACACAGTTCATGGTATTGACAGAGGGCGTGTTCTCTCTGTTAGCCCCTAATAAATACACCCCAGCTCCCAAGCGATACACAGCTCACCTGTAAGGCTTCTCACCTCGCAGAACACACGCCAGATCTTTAGAGCTAAAGTGAGTATTTTTATTGATTTCGTTTCAATTATATTAAGTTTGTGTAGTATTTGCATGAACAGATTAGTCGCGTTTTCATACGTTATCTTTATTTGCTTTAATTCAATAGCAGCCCCTTTTTATTCAAGATGGAGTCCAGACATTCTCGCGGTCAATATTCTGCCATGCTTTCACCAGAACAATCGGGTAAGTTTTACAGCGTATATAGTGTACGCCGTATTGTCTCGGGCTGTCTGAGTCTGCGCTTTGTATATATAAATTATATATTTCATTCTTTCTTATTTAAGAAGCGGGAGTCCATTCAGACTACTCCTATGAGAATCGGTTCATTACGCAGAACCGGTTAAAGGATAGCAACTCTGCTAGCGGGCGACGAGCCTCCAGCTCTCACCAGTCTGTCACAGGCAAGAAACCTGTAGATATATCAGATGTTTTAAGCCTATGTATCTAGTCTGGTAATTAAATACATTTTCTCATACAGATACACCTGTAGCGGACTGGACGGTTGAAAACACCGTGACGGCTGAGCCGCTCGAACATCGCGATTCCGATGTTGAGATCGTGGAGGATCCCCTGGATTCCGGTGTTGAGTTCGTAGAACCGGACTATAATCCTCTAACTCGCGCGATACCCTACGCTCCTAAAAGATGGAGTGATTCGCTAAGCACACGTCGCTGGAACAGAAAAGGTAGCGGGTCCTTGAAACACGAATGTTATGTGTCTGTATCCTCTGTACCCTGCGTACCCACCCTTAACTAGCGGATATATTTTATTTACGCTTGTTACGGTATCTTTGCGAATTTAGCTTTATGCGCGCGGTCCGTGTAGATATCATTTCTGAGGCGATTATATTTTATTTACAGCTGTTAAACTAGCGTGCAGGAGTCTGCAGCCTGAAAAAGAAAACAGCCCCATACGACAACTACCGAACAACTCCACACCGTTTAATTCACCAATCTCTGAAGTACACTACACGTCTCATGCTTGTAAGCCTATATGTCTACGCAGCTCTATAGTGTACTTATACATGCAGATAAAAATTTCTGCGGTAGTTAGTTTTATTTACGTGTGTCAAGTTAGCTTTGTGTGTGCTTTGCCATTCATGTATGCTATATTTTATGTACAGCGGCTAAAGTATCGCCCGCGAGGTTGCAGTTTGATGGAGAAATCAGCCCCATACGGGCGCGAACGAGCAGCGTGATGTCTGTTAATTCAGCATTCTCTGTAGATCAGCACCCGGGGGATACTTGTAAGTATATATATGACTAGGCCTCTCTATACTGTACTTATACAAACAATTATGCATCGTTTTCACAGATAATCGGTGTTGGTAGCTTTACAAATGTCGCGTTGAATCAGAGTAAAGTGGGGCCTGTAGCTTTTCCTATATCTCGCCCGCTTAGCGGTTAACTACACCACGTGTCTTTTCTTTAGTTACTTAGGAGCGTCATTCGCGAGTTTTGCAACAATCCAATTATGGATTTGAGAACAGAGCGGAGGTGAGAACGGAACCTCTTTCATTCAGGTGTGTCGTGGATCGTGAAGAAAGCGCCGCGCCAATCGCACACCCCGGGAATACGGCGAGTAGTAGGCGTAAGAATATACGTCTGTGTCAAGCTACAGAATCTGCAAATAACAACACGGAAGCTGCAGATGCCAATTCAGCCGATGCATTAGCGTCAAAGAAATGCGCTGTATCGCGCCGTCGTGTAAGTAAAAAACAGAAGGTTGATGGACGATCGCCTTACAAGCCAACACCCGCATGGAGTGCTGAACAAGCCAAAATGTTTCTTGACATGTCTGCACAGTACGTGCACAATAAACTCACGCAGAACAGACTAAAATCTTTCTGCGACACGTATGAAAGACTGATAAGTGCGTGTCCAACACCCGACATTATCGCAGAACTGTGCGATTTTAAACAAAATTATGCAAATGTATGCTTTTAAACAAAAATTATACAATTGTACAGTCAACTTCTGTGAAATAAACCTGTCTGCCTGAGAACGTATGGTTATGAATTGAAAAATAATTAAAATGATCACGCATTACAACCTAGGGGTCGATACACGTGCCCCAGCACATTTACACAACTATGATGTCACTGGAAATGGCAACACTCACGAGCAAACAATCGGTCAAAGCATCGATCATCTTGATACACACATACAGAAATTCTCGCGGGGCGCCTCTGTAGGCAATTGTCACGCTGTCTAGCAGATGTATAAATATATAATGTCAGTAATCTATCAAGTGGGACAACATTCTATATAACATATAAATAGGTAACATTAACATGTATATATAGCATAGTATTACCTGACATAATATCCTGTGGGTCAATACTGAATCCTTTTCACGCTGTCTCTGGCTAGAGGTGGACCGGGGTCTATGCTGACCCTAAACTGGGGTCCTGACTAGTCCCTCTACCTGGAGGTACTGTTAATGGTACAGAGGTCCAGGCCACCAGCGTAAACCCTGTCTCCTATAAATCCCTGACCACTGTAATCTAGTCCTTAGAAGGACCCTGATTATCACCATAGGGAATGGACAGGTAAAGGTTAACAAACAGTATAGACAAACGAGACAGACAGGGGATAAAGTAAATACTGTCTTGCATACAACATTAAAACACAGAGGGAACACCAAAGGTCTAGGAGATAAACTATAAGCAAGGTGAGGAGAAACAACAAAAGAGCTCTTAGCTTAAGTCTTCTCAGAACCGATCCTATCTGCAGTCTGTATGAATGCTTTCACCGGCATCTAACCAGCAGACTGGCAGCTATATAAAGGAAGCTAATTAGAACATAATCAAAGCAGCCGGGCGAGGCTGGACCTAGTCTTAGCAAAGAGCTAGTAAAATTAACTCCCTCATTACCAAACACAAAGAAACAGCAACTCAGCTGCGAGAAGTCAGAATGTGCAATCGCGACAATCTTCGTGGCGATGCACCCATGACAGTACCCCCCCTTCTACGAGGGGCCTCCGGACCCTCAGGGCCAGGTCTGTCCGGGTAAGTCGTGTGGAAGGTCCGAACCAATCGATCTGCGTTAATCTCAGACGCAGAGACCCACGTCCTCTCCTCAGGACCATATCCCTTCCAATGAACCAAATACTGAAGGGACCGGAGATTCAGACGTGAGTCAATGATCTTCAACACTTGAAATTCTAAGTTACCATTGACCACCACTGGAGGAGGAGGTAGAAGTGACGGTATAACTGGCGCCACGTACCTCTTAAGCAACGATTTGTGGAATACATTATGGATTTTAAACGTAGGAGGGAGGTCCAGACGAAATGCCACAGGATTAATTATAGAACTGATCCTGTATGGACCGATGAACCTGGGACCCAGTTTCCAGGAGCGAACTTTGCGTTTTATATTCTTGGTAGACAACCACACCAGATCGTTCACACCTAGGTCCGGACCAGACACTCTCCTCCTATCAGACCTCCGCTTGAAACAGTTCCCCATAGCACTCAGACCATTCAGCACTCCTCTCCAAACTGAAGCAAGTGACGACGAGAATCGTTCCTCCTCAGGAACCCCAGATGGATGGGTATGTGGGTCTTAGAGCGAGCACAAACTCCACAGGACGCGACAAAAGTTATTACCTCTTTATTTAACCCCTTACTGCCATCGGACGTACTATCCCGTCCATGGTACCTGGGCCCGTATGACCATGGACGGGATAGTACGTCTCGTGCGATCGGACGCACTCCCAGGGGGAGCGCAGCCGATCGCGCCCGGGTGTCAGCTGATTATCACAGCTGACACCCATGAATGTGTGTCAGGAGCGGTCACGGACCGCTCCCGGCACATTAACCCCTTGCACACGCGATCAAACATGATCGCGGTGTACTGGGGGCACAGGGGAGAATCGCGCAGGCTGGGGATTCCATGCGCACCCCCCTGAGACCCTCAGAGCAGTGCGATGTGATTGCGCTGTTCTGAGGGCTTCCTCCCTCCCAGGACCCGGATCCAAGATGGCGCCGGGGTCCTGGAGGGAGGCGGCTACCTCAGTGCCTGCCGAGAGCAGGCACTGAGAAGCCTGCTGCACTGCCTGAGCGATCGCTGGTGTGACAGAGTGCTGTGCACACTGTCACACCAGCGATCTGATAAAATACTGTGATGTCCCACCCTGGGACAAAGTAAAAAAGTTAAAAAAATAAAAATAAACATGTTTTAAAAAAAAATCCAAATAAATAAAAAAAAAAATATATATTCCCCAATAAATTCACTTCTTCCTGTAAATAAAAAAAACAAAGCAATAAAAGTACACATATTTGGTATCGCCGCGTCCGTAACGACCCCCCCTATAAAATTGTCCCACTAGTTAACCCCTTTAGTGAACCCCTTAAAAAAAAAAAAAAAAACGAAGCAAAAAATCAATGCTTTATCATCATACCGCCAAACAAAAAGTGGAATAACACGCGATCAAAAAGACCGATATAAAAAAACATGGTACTGCTGAAAACGTCATCTTGTCCCGCAAAAAACGAGCCATCATACAGCATCATCAGCGAAAAAATAAAAAAGTTATAGCTCGCAGAATAAAGCGATGCAAAAATAATTATTTTTTACATAAAATTGTTTTTATTCTATAAAAGCGCCAAAACATGAAAAAATGATATAAATGAGGTATCGCCATAATCGAACTGACCCGAAGAATAAAACTGCTTTATCAATTTTACCACACGCGGAACGGTATAAACGCCTCCCCCAAAAGAAATTCATGAATTGTGATTTTTGTTCATTCTAACCTCCCAAAATCGAAATAAAAGCGATCAAAAAACGTCACTGCTCAAAAATGGTACCAATAAAAACGTCAACTCGTCCCGCAAAAATAAGACCTCACATGACTCTGTGGGCCAAAATATGCAAAAATTATAGCTCTCAAAATGTGATGATGCAAAAACTATTTTTGCAATAAAAGCGTCTTTTAGCGTGACAGCTGCCAATCATAAAAACCCGCTATAAATAGTAAATCAAACCCCCTTTATCACCCCTTAGTAGGGAAAATAATAAAATTAAAAAAAAGTATTTATTTCCATTTTCCATTAGGTTAGGTTAGGGTTGCGGCTAAAGTTAGGGTTAGGGTTGGCGCTAAATAGTATAGGATAGGTTAGTATGTGTTAGGGTTGGACTTAGGGTGGGGTTAGAGTTGAGTTAAATGGTTCGAGCATTTCCAATTAGGTGCATTAGCTTGGTTAGGGTTACTAGCGGCGTAAGTAGTTAAATGGGTTCAGGTTGGCCGAAGTTAGTGATTGTATAGAACTTGGGAATAATGGGGGTTTTTTCGTTACGGCTGTTTATTTGTGAAGCATTAGGGGCTCTGGCTCACGAATTAGATGTCGTGGGGTTTTCAGGGGTCATTGTTGGGGATTTCCCTGTTTAGGCATCAGGGCTCTCCAAATGCGACATGACGCCCCAGCCATTCTGCGTTGAAAAGTCAAACGTGCTCCTTCACTTCTCAGCTCGCCAGCGTCCAAACAGTAGTTTTCCCCACATATGGGTATCAGCGTACTCTGGACAAAGTTTGGCAACATTTTTTTTCTTCTGTACCCTTGGGAAAAATAAAAATGGGGCGAAAATATCATTTTTGCAAAAAAAAATATTTTTTAGTTTTTACGGCTGTCATTATAAACTTCTGTGAAGCACTTGGGGTTCATAGTGCTCACCACACATCTAGATAAGTTCCTTGTGGGGTCTATTTTCCAAAATGGGGTCACTTGTGGGGATTTCCACTGTTTAGGCGCATCAGGGGCTCTCCAAATGCGACATGACGCCCCCAGACCATTCCATCAAAGTCTGCAATCCAAAACGTCACTACTTCCCTTCCGAGCCCAGACGTGTACCCATACAGTAGTTTTCTCCCACATATTGGTATCAGCGTACTCAGGACAAATTGGACAACAACTTTTGGGGTCCAATTTCTCCTGTTACCCTTGTAAAATAAAATATTGGGGCAAAAAAATCATTTTTGTCAAAAAAAAAAAGGATTTTTTATTTTTACGGCTGTGCGTTATAAACTTCTGTGAAGCACTTCGGGGTTCAAAGTGCTCACCACACATCTAGACAAGTTCCTTGTGGGGTCTATTTCCAAAATGGGGTCACTTGTGGGGGGTTTCCACTGTTTAGGCGCATCAGGGGCTCTCCAAATGCGACATGACGCCCCCAGACCATTCCATCAAAGTCTGCAATCCAAAACGTCACTACTTCCCTTCCGAGCCCTGACGTGCGCCCATACAGTAGTTTTCTCCCACATATTGGGTATCAGCGTACTCAGGACAAATTGGACAACAACTTTTGGGTTCCAATTTCTTCTGTTACCCTTGTGAAAATAAAATATTGGGGGCGAAAAAATCATTTTAAAAAAAGTTTTTTTTGTATTAAAAATTCTGTAACATTGGTCAAGTGCCACACACTAATAGTTCTTGTGGTCTATTTCAAATGGGTCACTTGTGGGGTTTCCGTTAGGTGCTCAGGGCTTCAAGTGACATGAGCCCGACTTTCACAAAGTCTGCAATCCAAAGTCACTATTCCTCAGCCTGAGTGGCCATACAGTATTCTCACTATTGGGTATCAGCGTTCAGGACAAATTGGACAACACTTTGGTCAATTCTATTGTTACCCTTGTGAAATAATATTGGGGGAAATCTTTTGTAAAAAATAAAGATTTTATTACGGCTGTACGTATAACTTTAGTGAACCGGGGGTTATTCTACCAACATCTGTAAGTCTTGAGGGTCAGTTCCAAATGGATCATTATGGGGTTCACTGTTTAGCGATCAGGCTTCAAACACGACATGGCGTCCAGCCAATTCTGCGTTGAAAAAGTCAGACGGCGCTCCTTCCCTTCCAAACTCTCCCACATCTACAGCGCACTCAGGACAAATTGCACAATAACTTTTGGAGTCTTGTTACCCTTGGAAAAATAAAAATTGGGGTGAAAAGATCATTTTTGTGGAAAAAATATGATTTTTAAATTTTACGGCTCTACGTTATAAACTTGTGTAAAGCACTTGGGGGTTCAAATTGCTCACCAAAGATCTAGAAAAGTTCCTTAGGGGGTCTAGTTTCCAAAATGGGGTAATTTGTGGGGGGTTTCCACTGTTTAGGCACATCAGGGGCTCTCCAAATGCAACATGGCATCCAATCTCAATTCCAGCCAATTTTGGTTGGAAAAAGTCAAATGGTGCTCCTTCCATTCCGAGCTCTGCCGTGCGCCCAAACAGTGGTTCCCACCCACATATGGGGTATCAGCGTACTCAGGACAAATTGGACAACAACTTATGTGGTCCAATTTCTCCTGTTACCCTTGAGAAAATAAAAAATTAGTGACTAAAAGATAATTTTTGTGGGAAAATAATAGGATTTTTATTTTCATGCCCGGGCATTATAAACTTGTGTGAAGCACTTGGGGGTTCAAAGTGCTCACCAAAGATCTAGATAAGTTCCTTAGGGGGTATAGTTTCCAAAATGGGGTCACTTGTGGGGGGTTTCCACTGTTTAGGCTCATCTGGGGCACTGCAAACGGAACATGACCCCCATCAACATCTGCATTCCAAAACGTTACTACTTCCTTTCCAAGCCCTGCCGTGCACCCAAACAGTTTCCCCCCCCCACATATGGGGTATCAGCGTACTCAGGACAAATTGGACAACAACTTTTGGGGTCCAATTTCCTTGGGAAAATTCAAAAATTTGGGACTAAAAAATCATTTTTGTGGAAAATTGTTTTTTTTTTTTTTCACACCCAGGCATTATAAGCTTTTGTGAAACACTTGGGGTTCAAAGTGCTCACAACAGATCTAGATAAGTACCTTAGGGGGTCTAGTTTCCAAAATGGTGTCACTTGTGGGGGTTTCCACTGTTTAGGCGCATCAGGGGCTCTCCAAACACGACATGGCGTCCAATCTCAATTCCAGCCAATTTTAGTTTGAAAAAGTCAAACGTCGCTCCTTCCCTTACGAGCTCTGCCGTGTACCGAAACAGTGGTTTTCCCCCACATATTGGGTATTGGCGTACTCAGAAGAAATTGCATAACAACCTTATCTGTCCATTTTCTCCTTTTACCCTTGTGAAAATAAAAAAAAAGTTTGTAAAAGATCATTTTTGTGGCTAAAAAGTTAAATATTCATTTTTTCCTTCCACGTTGCTTTAGTTCCTGTGAAGCACCTGAAGGGTTAATAATCTTCTTGAATGTGGTTTTGAGTACCTTGAGGGGTGCAGTTTTTAAAATGGTGTCACTTTTGGGTATTTTCTGCCATATAGACCCATCAAAGTGACTTCAAATGAGAGGTGGTCCCTAAAAAAAATGGCTTTGTAAATTTTGTTGTAAAAATGAGAAATCGCTGGTCAACTTTTAACCCTTATAACTTCCTAACAAAAAAAAATTTTGGTTCCAAAATTGTGCTGATGTAAAGTAGACATGTGGGAAATGTTATTTCTTAACTATTTTGTGTGATATATTCTCTGTTTTAAGGGAATAAAAATTCAAAGTTTGAAAATTGCAAAATTTTAAAAATTTTCGCCATATTTGCGTTTTTTTCAAAAATAAACGCAAGTTATATCGAAGAAATTTTACTTCTAACGTGAAGTACAATATGTCACGAGAAAACAGTCTCAGAATCGCGAAGATCCGTTGAAGCGTTCCAGAGTTATAACCTCATAAAGAGACAGTGGTCAGAATTGTAAAAATTGGCCCGGTCATTAACGTGCAAACCACCCTTGGGGGTGAAGGGGTTAAGTTAGGCCACCAAAATCGGCGAGAAAGGAGATCCACAGTTGCTTTACTCCCTGGATGTCCTGCTAAAGCAGAACTATGATGTGCCTCGATAACTTTTTGTCTTAACTGATTAGGAACAAACAGTTTCCCTGGAGGTCCTACAGGGGCGTCCCCCTGAGCCTCCAACACCTCCTCCTCAAGCTCAGAGCACACAGCCAACACCACCACTCCTTCCTGAAGGATAGGAACCGGGTCATCCGTCTTTCCGGCCCCTGGGAAACTACGAGATAAGGCATCAGGAAGCAATTTTATTGAGCAGTCATACGTGCGATGAGGAGGTAACTTTTGACACCCCTCCTCTGAGAACATCTCCCCAAAGTCCTCCAGAAAAGGAGGCACCGATGACCGTGTTCATGCAGTTATTCTTGCAAAATTCACCCCACTGGCTTATCTTTCTGGATTGCCAATCAATCACTGGGTTATGTTTAGCCAACCAGGGAAGTCCCAACACAATAGGAGTAGGAAGACCCTCCAACACATAACAAGACAACTGTTCTTTATGTATTGCCCCTACTCGAAGTTCTATGTTATGAACAGCTTGTACAAAGCTACCTTGACCGAGAGGTCTGGCGTCAATAGAAAGTATAGGGATCGGTTTGGCCAATACACTCAGTTGCATACCTTGCACCTGGGCAAACCGAGCGTCCACTATATTAGCCCCAGACCCACTATCAAGAAGAACAGAAATCCTCTCAACTCTCGCACCAACCACCACCTCCGCAGGCACGAGAAATTGAGACGGACCTGGGGACGAAATACCTACTCCCAGGTTGTCGTCCACCACACAACCTGGGATTAACAGTTTTTCGGTGACTTTTTTGCTCAATGAGGCACGGGAGGGACACCCACCAACAAAATGTCCCTCTCTCCCGCAGAAGAAACACCTTCTTGTCTTGCGGCGCACCGCCGATTCCCTCCTACAAAATGATGTCCCACCCAACTGCATAGGTTCCTCAGAACAGACCAGGGGAACCTCCATATAAGGGACTTTAGTAGTGGGTGGAGTAATAACAGGGGGCGGAGTTACCTCGCACCTCGCCCGAAGCCGTCTATCAATACGAATAGCAAGGGCCATAGCAGCCTCCAGTGACGGAGGAGAATCATACTGAGCCAAAACATCTTTTAATTTGTCAGATAACACTTGACAAAACTGGCTCCTAAGAGCTGGGTCATTCCACTGAGTATCTGTGGCCCATCTACGGAACTCAGAAGAAAATTTCTCCGCCGGACGATCTCCCTGCTGTATCCTACGTAACTTTGTTTCAGCAAGGGAGACCCGATCCGGGTCATCATACACCAGCCCCAGGGCAGCAAAAAATCGATCCACTGACTGGAGGGCCGGGGAGCCCGGAGGAAGAGAGAACGCCCAGGATTGAGGGTCCCCTTGTAAGAGCGAGATGACAATTCCCACCCTCTGCTCCTCACTCCCCGATGACCGAGGCCGTAGCCGAAAGTACAATTTACATGCCTCCCGGAAGGTAAAAAATTTGTCCCGCCCACCAGTGAACCTGTCCGGGAGAGCAACCTTAGTGTAAGGTTCTGTGTATCTGTTTCTGAAACTCAGTTTGTTCGTCTGCCATTTTGCTTTCTGTTTTGCTGCAGCTATCTTGCCCTCAGTCAAAATGGAGTTTTCCAGCTTGCATGTTCCCGCCCTGATTCTCTCCGTTTGCTTCTTAAACAGCCACAGCTGAGTAATCAGTGCTTCAGAATCTAGCCTGCAGTGAACCTGTGTTCTGACTCCTGAAGCCTTGGACCTTGTACTCCAGCCATTCCTATTGAGGAACCCTGAAGCACTTGTGGACTCTGAACTCTGCTCTTGAGAGCCTCACGTTTGCATGGACTTGCGGTAACAGAGAAGAAGATCTGAATCTGTTGTGGATAGTTATTGCTGAGCTTAGATTACTCTGGCCTGCTGTGTCTCCTGCTTCTGTGTTTGCAACCTGTGTGTTTATTTTTGCCAATTTGTATGAAGCAATACAAGACTTTCTTTATCAACCTGTGTCTCAAGTATTTTCATCGCACCCAAGCACAAGACGCTATATGAACTGTACCACATACATTACAAGATTCTGAAGCCAAACGTTAGTGTCTGCTGGGTCTGAAAGGCTTGTCTGCTGTACTGTGGATATCGGATGTCCGGTTGTACTTTCTGTGATGACAGTGGTTGTGACTTCTCACAACCATTCCAGGTGAGCAATTCCCTTAAGTTTTTTCTTCTGCAGTGTTATCACAGGTAAACACTATTGTTTTTTTTTTTTTTTTTTTCTCTTCTCTTTTTGTCTGCTGAAACTCTGGATATCAGATGTCTGGTTGAAAGCTTTCTGTGATGATAGTGGTTGTGACTTCTCACAACCATTCCAGGTGAGCAGTTCCCTTAAGGTTTTTTCTTTCTTCAGTGTTGCCACAGGTGAACACTATTGTTTTTTTTTTCTCTCTCCTCTTCTTCCAGTATCCTGTCTTAAAAGATCTGGAAAATGGAGGCCCGTATAAAGGAACTTTGCGGAGTGACTGATAATATCCTTGCAGATTTGCAGAATATAAAGACCCGTTTTACAAATCTTCAGGACCTAAATAATCACAATTTGCAAGTGGTTGGACAGACTACCCAGGATTTGCGAGCCAGGATTGAGGTTCTGGAGGGGCGAGTCCAGGCTCCTGCCGTGGCCCCGAGTTCTGGGATTCCCAAGTTGCCCCCTTTTCGTTTTGGTGGTGAACGTGAAAAATTCAGGGGATTTGTTAATCAATGCAATCTTTTTTTTTCTGCACATGCTTCACAATTTCCTACTGAACGATCTAAGGTGCTTACTATAATTATGTTGCTTACCAACAAGGCTTTGATATGGGCAAACCCTCTGATTGAGACTGAGGATGATTGTTTGAATCACCTTGATGATTTTATTTCAGCCATGGGGCAGGTGTTTGATGACCCCAATCGAGGTGCAACAGCTGAAGCAGCCATGTTAGCTTTGCGCCAAGGTAAGCACTCGGTAGCTGAATATGCCTTGGATTTCAGGAGATGGGCCCTTGATACCACCTGGGACAATTCCGCCAAAAAATCTATTTTTCGAAAGGGTTATCCCCACTAATTAAGGATGAACTTGCTCGTGCCGACCCTCCCACTGCGTTAGGTGACTTTATTAACTACTGCATCCGTATTGATACTCGTTTAACTGAACGCAGGCAAGAGAGATGGTTCGAAAGCAATCGTACTAACCTTTTCCTACCTTCCTCTCCAGCTAAGGAACCTTTCAATAGGATTACACGGGAACCTGAACCTGAACCCATGCAGGTAGACTCTTTACTACAACGGGTTAGTGATGCACGCAAGGAACATCGTTTTAAGGAGAATCTATGTTTTTATTGTGGTAAGTCAGGGCACTTTATTATTAACTGTCCCAGCCGTTCTCGCAAGACTACTGCAGCACTCATTCATTGTGAGTGTTGCGAGAGGGGATCTGTCAGTTCCGAGCCTCAGGCTCCAGAGAGAGCTGCAGCAACAGATCTTGATTTCTCGGACTTAAACTCCGTTACCTCTGAGGACGTTGACTGTGTAAATGCTGCCATCTTTCAAGTTTCCTCAGCGGTGTCCCAGCTGAGTTGTAAGAAAAACAATTCTCACTGTTTCTTTCCATCAAACTCTGGGTTGACTCAGCCTGGGTGTCTAGCTCTGCTATGATCGACTCAGGTGCAAGTGGAAATTTTATGGATGTCTCCTTTGCTCTAAAACAGGGAATACGTTCAGTGAAGAAGGCTGCTCCAGTACAGATGGAAACTGTGGATGGCTCCCTGCTGACCTCTGGACCAGTGGATCAGGAAACAGAGCCTTTAAAGGTTCTTATGGGTAAAGATCATCAAGAGAAACTGTCCTTTATGCTTATCTCTTCTCCTCACTTTCCCATTATTCTAGGGCTACCATGGCTGCAGGCTCAGAATCCTACCATTAACTGGGAGACCAAGGAATTACACTTTCCAGAGAAACAGATGAGTCCAAAAATTTCAGCTTGCTCTGTTCCTAAAGGAACCATGTCAGTCCCTGAACTACCAGCTGTATACCAGGACTATGTGGATTTATGTGACAAGAAGAACGCTGACCAGCTTCCTCCTCACCGTCCATATGATTGTCCAATTGAATTATTGCCTGGAGCAGAGATACCTTTTGGTAAGATCTACCCCCTGGCGGGGCCCGAGCTGAAGGCTTTAAAAGAGTACATAGACGAAAATCTAGCCAAGGGCTTCATACGCCCCTCTTCATCTCCTGCAGGGGCACCCATATTCTTTGTAAAGAAGAAAGATGGATCCCTGAGACCATGCGTAGACTATAGGGAACTCAATAAGGTTACTATTAGAAAACGTTATCCATTGCCTTTAATCCCTGAGTTATTGGAGAGAGTGCGACATGCCAAAATTTTTTCTAAACTAGATCTTCGTGGGGCCTATAACTTAGTCCGTATTAGACCTGGGGATGAATGGAAGACTGCATTCAGGTCACGCTATGGACACTTTGAATATCTGGTTATGCCTTTTGGTCTGAGTACCGCCCCAGCCACTTTCCAACACTTGGTGAATGACATCTTCAGGGATCTCCTAGATACATTCGTGGTAATTTATTTGGATGATATTTTAATTTTTTCTAACTCCACAGAGGAACATCATGGACATGTGAGAATGGTCTTGGAACGTCTAAGACAAAATCATCTTTACATCAAGCTTGAAAAGTGTGAATTCCATAAGACCGAAATTCAATTTCTGGGGTATGTACTGTCTACACAAGGAATTAGTATGGATGGAAGTAAAACCCAAGCCATCAATGATTGGCCAAGTCCTAGAAATGTGAAGGAGGTACAGCGCTTCATCGGGTTTGCAAACTTCTATAGACGTTTCATTAGAAATTTCTCTGAGGTAGTGTCACCTATCACCCAACTTACCCGGAAAGAGTCTAAGTTCTCCTGGACTCCCCAAGCCCAGGAAGCATTTTCCCGTCTAAAAGATAAATTTACCACTGCACCTATCCTAGTACATCCCAACCCAGAGCTTGCCTTCATAATAGAGGTGGATGCTTCAGACTGTGCCGTGGGAGCTATACTCTCTCAGAGAACAGGTGAGAAGAATGTCTTGCATCCCTGTGCCTTCTTTTCCCAGCAGTTGTCTTCGGCTGAGAAGAACTACGATGTGGGCAATAGAGAGTTGTTGGCCATTATTGCCGCCTTCAAAGAATGGAGACACCTTCTTCAAGGAGCTGCACAGCAAATAGTCGTTCTGACAGACCATCGTAATCTTGAGTTTATTAGGTCGGCTAAGTGCCTGACTCCTCGCCAGGCTCGCTGGAATCTTTTCTTAAACCAATTTAATTTTATTATTTCTTATAGACCAGGATCGCGCAATGGAAAGGCTGATGCACTCTCTAGGATTTACTCAGCAGAGACACGTCCAATTACTCCTCCTAAGACTATTCTTCCTGACTCTAGATTCCTAGGAGTGATTCATCATCAAGATCTAATTAAAGACATCAAGGAAGCATACCATGCGGATTCTTTTTTGGCTCAACCCCCAAGGGACGTAAGTCTTGTCTTTAAGAATGGTGTGTGGATTCTGGGACAACGTCTGTATATACCTGAAACAGTCAGATTGAGAGTATTGCAACTCATTCATGATTCCAAAATAGCCGGGCATAGAGGAATTCTAAAGACACAGGAATTTCTTTCTCGTTTCTTTTGGTGGCCCACTTGTAGGAAGGATGTTTTGGACTATGTCACTTCGTGTGAGGTTTGTGCAAGATGCAAAACACCTCGCTCTTCACCAACTGGTCTGTTACAGCCTCTTCCCACCCCGTCCCGCCCGTGGGGATCCATTTCTATGGACTTCATTGTGGAATTACCAACCTCTCAAGGGAAGAACACTATTCTAGTGGTGGTTGACCGTTTAACAAAGGCAGCTCATTTTATCCCTTGTGTCGGCTTACCCACTGCAAAACAGACATCAGATTTGATGATTAAAGATGTGTTTCGTTTACATGGAGTACCGGATGAGGTTATTTCGGATCGAGGGGTGCAATTCACTTCTAGGTTTTGGCAAAATTTCTGTGCAGCATTGGACATTAAAGTAAACCTTTCTTCTGCTTTTCATCCCCAGACTAATGGACAAACTGAACGAACCAATCAAACCCTGGAGCAGTATCTCCGCTGCTTTATCTGCCACCTACAGGATGATTGGGTGGATCTACTTCCATTGGCTGAGTTCTCTTACAACAACTCTCAGAGTGCCTCCACTAAACAGTCTCCTTTTTACTCTAATCTAGGTTATCATCCTAACATTCTACCACGATTTCCCATAGAGACGCCTTTGCCAGCAGTGGCTGAAAGAGTCACGACTTTACAGAAGAATATGGATCTTCTAAAGGAGAATCTGGAATCGGCTCAGGAAAGGTACAAGAAGGCAGCAGATAAATTTCGTAAACCTGCACCAGCTTTTAAGGTAGGAGACCTGGTCTGGCTGTCAACCAGAAATCTTAAGTTAAGGATTCCATCGTCTAAGTTGGGACATAAGTACATTGGACCCTATAAAATCAGTAAGATTATAAGTGCCGTTGCTTGTCGTCTTCAATTGCCCAGAACTATGAGAATCCACCCTGTCTTTCATGTATCTTTACTAAAGGCTGCGACACCCAATACGTTTCCTGGACGTTCTTCTCCTTGCCCTGACCCAGTGCTAGTCGATGGTCAGGAAGAATTTGTGGTGGAAAGGATTTTAGATTCCAGGTTGTATAGAAATCAGTTACAATATCTGATTAAATGGCAGGGCTACCCAGTGGAGGACAACTCATGGGAGCCAGTCAATAACGTTAATGCTCCTCGCTTGCTCCGTCAGTTTCATCAGAGGTACCCACACAAGCCTGGTCTGAGGTCATCCGGAGGTTGTCCCTAAGGGGGGAGTAATGTAAGGTTCTGTGTATCTGTTTCTGAAACTCAGTTTGTTCGTCTGCCATTTTGCTTTCTGTTTTGCTGCAGCTATCTTGCCCTCAGTCAAAATGGAGTTTTCCAGCTTGCATGTTCCCGCCCTGATTCTCTCCGTTTGCTTCTTAAACAGCCACAGCTGAGTAATCAGTGCTTCAGAATCTAGCCTGCAGTGAACCTGTGTTCTGACTCCTGAAGCCTTGGACCTTGTACTCCAGCCATTCCTATTGAGGAACCCTGAAGCACTTGTGGACTCTGAACTCTGCTCTTGAGAGCCTCACGTTTGCATGGACTTGCGGTAACAGAGAAGAAGATCTGAATCTGTTGTGGATAGTTATTGCTGAGCTTAGATTACTCTGGCCTGCTGTGTCTCCTGCTTCTGTGTTTGCAACCTGTGTGTTTATTTTTGCCAATTTGTATGAAGCAATACAAGACTTTCTTTATCAACCTGTGTCTCAAGTATTTTCATCGCACCCAAGCACAAGACGCTATATGAACTGTACCACATACATTACACTTAGGTTCAGATCTGGTTTGCTCCGGGGGGACAAAACCTTGGACTTAATGTCCGTAAACTCCATGGACAATTTCTGCAACTGCAGGGCAAGCTGGGCTACTGGATCCATGGTAGCTGGGGAGAATCTATAGTTTGGGCCAGTGAAAATGTCACGCTGTCTAGCAGATGTATAAATATATAATGTCAGTAATCTATCAAGTGGGACAACATTCTATATAACATATAAATAGGTAACATTAACATGTATATATAGCATAGTATTACCTGACATAATATCCTGTGGGTCAATACTGAATCCTTTTCACGCTGTCTCTGGCTAGAGGTGGACCGGGGTTTATGCTGACCCTAAACTGGGGTCCTGACTAGTCCCTCTACCTGGAGGTACTGTTAATGGTACAGAGGTCCAGGCCACCAGCGTAAACCCTGTCTCCTATAAATCCCTGACCACTGTAATCTAGTCCTTAGAAGGACCCTGATTATCACCATAGGGAATGGACAGGTAAAGGTTAACAAACAGTATAGACAAACGAGACAGACAGGGGATAAAGTAAATACTGTCTTGCATACAACATTAAAACACAGAGGGAACACCAAAGGTCTAGGAGATAAACTATAAGCAAGGTGAGGAGAAACAACAAAAGAGCTCTTAGCTTAAGTCTTCTCAGAACCAATCCTATCTGCAGTCTGTATGAATGCTTTCACCGGCATCTAACCAGCAGACTGGCAGCTATATAAAGGAAGCTAATTAGAACATAATCAAAAGCAGCCGGGCGAGGCTGGACCTAGTCTTAGCAAAGAGCTAGGTAAAATTAACTCCCTCATTACCAAACACAAAGAAACAGCAACTCAGCTGCGAGAAGTCAGAATGTGCAATCGCGACAATCTTCGTGGCGATGCACCCATGACAGCAATAGTGTTTGTGATAGTGGTGAGAGTTTTGGGGCTGATAGTTGTACGCACGATTTTTTACTGTTCTTTACCAGCGGTAAATTTTCAGACTATACATTTATAGACCGCAATGCATGTCACCACGATTCTTACTTTATTGTTAAGGCAGTGGTTTTTGAAAACTAGTGGTAAATGTGATAGCCCGAGGTGTCGTGGTCTCGTGTGTGACGATACCCGATTTGTCTATATGGTTCTCACTAAATTACCACAGACCGCGGGATTTTCAGTTTTCCACACTTTTTTTAATAGCTGAGAAAACAAAGCTATGTAGGTCCAATCCCCGCTGTGAAATATTATGGTCTAGAGTACATGGCACAGGGTGCTTCTGGTATGACATGAGAGTCAGAAACATTTGTCATGTGCCAAAATAGGCCGGGACACGTCTCAACATGCCTCAATTTTTTGTTGAATGGTGATCAAAAACGAATATTATGGTCTAGAGTACATGGCACAGGGTGCTTCTGCTATGACATGATAGTCCGAAACACAGATATGTTAAAAGTTTGTAACCAATTTTTGTTGAGTAGTGGTCAAAACCGTTGCATAGGTGTAGGCCTGTGCCAAAATAGGTCTTTCTGGTACGACATGGGAGTCAGAAACAGAGGTATGCTAAAAAGTTTGCAGCCAATTTTTTGTTGAATACTGATCAAGATCGATTATTATGGGCTATGGTACATGGCACAGAGTGCTTCTGGTATGGCATGAGCGCCCGAAACACAGGTATGTTAAAAAGTTTGTACCTGATTTTTGTTGAACGGTACTCAATATCGCTGCATAGGAGTGGGTATGTACCAGTCGTACTATAATGAAAATGATGCAAATAAGGGCCTTTTTAACTAAAAAGCACTAGCTGCAGCGGTGCGGGTACACCATAAGTGTGGTGTGGGTGCATGAGTGGCGTGAAATGTTTAAAAATGATTCAGCGGATCACCACCATCTATGAAATGTGGTATTTTCCAAGCACCAGCGATAATCTGTTTGTCCCCTACATTAAACTACACTATACAGTCATGGCCAAAAGTTTTGAGAATGACACAAATATTAATTTTTACAAAGTCTACTGCTTCACTTTTTCTAATGGCAATTTGCATATACTCCAGAATGTTATAAAGAGTGATCAGCTTAACAGCAATTACTTGCAAAGTCAATATTTGGCTAGAAAATGAACTTTATCCCCAAAACACATTTCAACATCATTGCAGCCCTGCCTTAAAAGGACCAGCTAACCTCTTTTCAGTGATTGCTCTATTAACACAGGTGTGGGTGTTGATGAGGACATGGCTGGAGATCAATCTGTCATGATTAAGTAAGAATGACACCACTGGACACTTTAAAAGGAGGCTGGTGCTTGGCATCATTGTTTCTCTTCTGTTAACCATGGTTATCTCTAAAGAAACACGTGCAGTCATCATTGCAATGCACAAAAATGGCCTAACAGGGAAGAATATCGCAGCTAGAAAGATTGCACCTCAGTCAACAATCTATCGCATCATCAAGAACTTCAAGGAGAGAGGTTCCATTGTTGCCAAAAAGGCTTCAGGGCGCCCAAGAAAGACCAGCAAGCGCCAGAACCGTCTCTTAAAAGTGTTTCAGCTGCGGGATCGGACTACCAGCAGTGCAGAGCTTGCTCAGGAATGGCAGCAGGCAGGTGTGAGTGCATCTGCACGCACTGTGAGGCGGAGAATCTTGGAGCAAGGCCTGGTCTCAAGGAGGGCAGCAAAGAAGCCACTTCTCTCCAGAAAAAACATAATGGACAGACTGATATTCTGCAAAAGGTACAGGTAGTGGACTGCTGAGGACTGGGGTAAAGTTATTTTCTCTGATGAATCCCCTTTTCGATTGTTTGGGACATCAGGAAAACGCCTCATTCGGAGAAGACAAGGTGAGCGCTACCACCAGTCTTGTCTCATGCCAACTCTTAAGCATCCTGAAACCATTCATGTGTGGGGCTGCTTCTCAGCCAAGGGAATCTGCTCTCTCACAGTCTTGCCTAAAAACACAGCCATGAATAAAGAATGGTACCAGAATGTCCTCCAAGAGCAACTTCTCCCAACCCTCCAAGAGCAGTTTGCCGATCAACAATGCCATTTCCAGCATGATGGAGCACCTTGCCATAAAGCAAAGGTGATAACTAAATGGCTCAGGGAACAAAACATAGAGATTTTGGGTCCATGGCCTGGAAACTCCCCAGATCTTAATCCCATTGAGAACTTGTGGTCAATCATCAAGAGACGGGTGGACAAACAAAAACCTAAAAATTCTGACAAAATGAAAGCATTGATTGTGCAAGAATGGACTGCTATCAGTCAGGATTTGGTCCAGAAGTTGATAGAGAGCATGCCAGGGAGAATTGCAGAGGTCCTGAAGAAGAATGGTCAACACTGCAAATATTGACTTGCTGCATTAACTCATTCTAACTGTCAATATAAGCTTTTGTTACTCATATGTTTGCAATTATTATATTTCTGTCTGTGATAAAAACATCTGTCAAACACACATAAAAACCAGAGGGCAGCAGATCATGTGAAAATATAATATTTGTGTCATTCTCAAAACTTTTGGCCATGACTGTAGGTATGCGCTGTAGGGGTCCGTGTATCCGCTACAGAAACACAGGTATGCTAAAAAGTTAGCACCCAATTTTTTGTTGAATGCTGATCAAAATCGAATATTATGAGTTAGAGTACATGGCACAGAGTGCTTCTGGCATGGTCTGAGGGTCCGAAACACTGGTATGTTAAAAAATTTGTACCCGATTTTTTGTTGAATGCTGGTCAAAATCGTTGCATAGGTGCGGGCCTGTGCCAAAATAGGCCTTTCTGGCATGGCATGAGAGTCAGAAACACAGCTATGGTAAAAACTATGTACCTGATTTTTGTTGAACGATGCTCAATATCGATGCATAGGAGTGGGCATGTGCCAAAATAGGCCGGGACACGTTCCAACATGCCGGTCTTTTATATCTGAGGGGCATAGCATCTTTAAAAATAGCCCTGTGCAACAAGAACGCTACGCAGCCCAGGCTATACAATTGATCATGTGTGTAGCTCATAGCGGGAACGCTGACATTCAGCATGCCTTGAGAGGGTTTGTGAAGCAACTCGCTCAATATTTTCTAGATGACTATGCGTGTGTTAACGGCCAGCACATAGTTTTTGAATTTCAGTATTGTTTTTTCCACGGCTGTCCCGTGACCAGGACTTGTCCAGGCATGCCCGGACTTGTCCAGGCATGCCCGGGCATTGTGCCGGAAGATTTACAAATAGTTTTGAAGAACCACTTGGTTGTATTGTGATGTTAGACAAGAGGAAAAGTAGCAGTGAGGGCTTGTAGTCAGGTTAGCACTGCAAGAGGGCTCTCCCCACTATGTACTCCCTGTCAGTAAACTTTGGAAACATATATTTTCCGTATCATCTTTGTACATAAATAGTATACAATAAGTAATGGCCCCATCCTATGCCTGTATTCTCACATGAAACAGTTAAAAATAGTCCCAAAATAACGAATTTGTTGTGAATTTGTTATCAAGTTGCCGTAATCGTGTTAGTAATCAATTTAATACACATCGAGTCGCTACAATATTCGTATGGTAACTAATAAAATAGCAACTGAGAGTCAGAAACATTTGTCATGTGCCAAAATATTACCATCAACTGTTCACATGTGCTTTGTGCCGGAAGACTTACAAATAGTTTTGAAGAGCCACCTGGCTGTATTGTGATGTTAGACAAGAGGAAAAGTAGCAGTGAGGGTCACCTGTTAATAAGTTAGCTATCTCTAACAATCCCTGCCAAGATTCTTCTTAGTATACAATGAATTGCTGAGATAAGTGTAGATACAGTGGCAGGCTATTTCATAAGACTTCTAGCAAATGAATATATAAACTCTGAATAAAACTATAAGTTGAGCGTCATAAATGTTAACGGACAGCACTTAGTTTTGAATTTCAGGGTTGTTTTTCCACGGATCCCCGTCGGGTTATAATGAAAATGATGCAAATAAGGGCACAAACATCACCTGCGGGCAGTTATATCACGCCTTTTTAGCTAAAAAGCACTAGCTGCAGCGGTGCGGGTACACCATAAGTGTGCTATGGGTGCATGAGTGGCGTGAAATGTTTAAAATGATTCAGCGGTTCACAAGCATGGCATAGCATCTTTAAAAATAGGCCTGTGCTGCAAGAACGCTGCTCATCCCAGGCTATTCTACTGAAACCTCACACAGAAAAAGTCTCATACCACTTATACATAATATGACCCGTAATCACTGCAGAAACAGACACTCACTAGCCAATAAATATATATAAACTCTGAATAAAACTATAAGATGAGAGTCATAATGACACAATATAAACTAGAATATAAAATCCCATATGCACAATTGGCCATATACATTTCCCCACAAATAAACTCCTGAATAATACTATAGAATAAACTCCAAACATAACACTGCTGCACTCCTGCTAAAAAGATACGTAGCCTGTTTTTATTCACTATGTTCCTATATCCTGGATAATACTGTAGAATAAACTCCATGAGACTCAGAAAACTATCACTGCTGCACTCCTGCTAAAAAGATACGTACCCTATCTTTAGTCTGTACATAGGCTGCTAGGCTATAATGTGCTCAAAATCGAATATTATGGACTAGAGTACATGGCACCGTGTGCTTCTGGTATGGCATAATGGTGCGAAACACAGGTATGTTAAAAAGTTTGTGAAATAGTTTTATTTTAATTACAGACTAGCAGTACACAGATATGACTTGCACACTCCCATACATCAAACTACACTATAGGGATGAATTGTAGGGACAGTTTTCTTGAAAAAGCGACCATCCTGTGCCTGTATTCTCACATGAAACAATCACTATGTTTACTCCTGGCCTTAAAAGAGTCTTATAAATCAAGATTCACAATAGAGTGATCTCTGTACAAACCTCTATACACAATACAACCATGACACTTCATGTCAACACTGCTGCTAATAAGTAAGCCATCTTTAACAAACCCTGTAGCTGAGATGTCACCATGTGTCAGTCCTACTAAAATATACATCTCCAAACTTTTACATACATATAAAACAAGCCTTTTATACTGGTGTCTGTATTTCACTAAGAGTCTGTATTTCACTAAAACACCACAGACTAATCAAAACCACTGGATAAAATATCAATAGAGACTTATAAATCACTTTGATTGAAATTCACAAATCCAGCAGCTCAGATTTCCACAGCCTGATCAAAGTCCAGCCAGATCAAATCCCAGGGAGACGGATTAAATGATAGGGGGCGTGTCGACCTGTCAAATTGAGTTTGACGAATAATACAGTTCCTATACTACTGATGTGAAATATCATTTCTTGAGAGATCATCAGGATCAAGGAGTCTTGAAGTTGGAGTATTGACCTACTTAAGAAATGACAGCAGACATTTTCACAAAGGCGTTGATAAACATTAGAAAACTAATAAAAAAGTTGGGTTTGATTGAATAATTCCTTACTGTTGAGAAAGGGTGTTGGCATATGCAACAGATTGGGACTTATTATAAGTAAAAGAGGACTTTATACTAACCAGACAGCAGATGGCGATAGTGTGTAATGTTATATGCTTGCTGTAATGTGGGGAGGGAAACTCTCTTGTTGTTGGTTATTTTACCTTTTGCTTCCTGTGTTTCGTTTTTCTCCACGGACTGTGTGACACTGAATTGTATCTCATATTTATCCAGTATGAAGTAAATACTGTTTACTCAAGATATCTTGCTGTCTGAAGCTTGCGTAAGTACAGTGCTGACGATAAGAAGATGCACTCTGCGACACATTTCACCACTGACACCTGGACAAGCAAACATAGGCAGGGGCATTACATCTCGCTGACTAGGCACTGGGTGACTCTGATGATTGTGGGGGCAGGCAGTCAAGTAACTCCCCAAGACTTGCGGTACAAACCTCTCTATCTAACACTTCCTTCACTGCTTCTAGGACTTCCATCTCCTATAAGGCCTCCTCCTGCAACCTCAATCCAACAGTGCAGAGAGAATCCCCCCTACTTCGTACTGCTCCGCCAGGACTCACCTCAATCAGGCAGTGTTCAAATTAATACGCCTTGGAGATTGCAATCACACAGCTCAAGAGTTGTGGACAGCTATCCAGGCTGAGTTACAGCAATGGCTGTCTCCACTGAACCTGGACCCAGGGAAAGCCATTGTGTGATAGTGGTACAAACCTAGTGGTGGGCCTACGCCAGGGCAACTTCACACACGTGCCTTGCATGGCTCACGTTCTCAACCTGGTGGTACAGAAATTTATTCGCCACTATCCCTGCCTCGATGCGCTTCTGCAGAAAGCATGGTCGCTGTGTGCTAATTTCCTACAATCACACCCCACAGGTCATCAACTTGCATTGCTGCAGAGGTCTTTCAACCACCAGTTAATCATTTGATTTGCGATATTCTGAATGGTGGAATTCCACTCTGCACATGTTGCAGCCACTGAAGATTAAGAGAACAATGAGCTAAACAGCATTTTAATGTATCAAAAGAGTACAAACTTTATTTAGTAATAAATATTGCATATCAAATAATTTTGCAAGTGCAAACATATACATAAAGTGACAGTACGAGGAAGTAATACCTCACAATGGTTTCAAATGCCTCAAAGAAACTTATTTACAATCAGAAAGTATTAATATATACAAATCGTTTCAGCTGCATGGGCAACAGAAGAATAATATAGTATTTTGCCAGAGAGAGATAATGTATTTCAGCGGTCAATATAATGATATGCTTGATCGCAAATACACACTGATAATGAATACATCATATGTAGGACATCATTTTTGCAATCGTGTGTTCATAGATATATCTCTCAGTGGCAAGCAAGTAGTTTAAATGGCTAAAGAGATCACAAATAGCACCATTAATAAATCATTACATAGTTGTCAAATAGCCTGACAATAGTGAGAAGTAGCAAGCATAATTAATCAAGCACAGATTCCATGTGTATGAGGATGAATGTCAATGTGCAAGAATATACCTCACAGTGGCAAGCAAATAACTAATCTTAAATGGCTGAAGGAATAACATATAACACCAGTAATAAATCATTATAAGTTTGTCTAGCAGCACAATACTAGTGAGAAATAGCAAGTATGGTTAATCAAAATACAGATTGCACATGTATGGAGATAGTACTAGATAAAGGGTGTGCACACAGGTCACGATTGTAGTGGTGCTGGTGAAAATGGACCTATAGAGGTACCAAAACCGTAGGAGAGTAGCAATCCACCGCACACATCAATCAAGTAGATGCAAATGAAGAATATTTATTGTATTTTACACATAGAAGAAAAAGTGCCACGCAGCAAAATAAGATACATATACCATATGTACATTAATACCCAACGTTTCGATCCACCTGGATCTTATTCATGGGTAACTGTAGGAAAATCAGAAAACCAGAATCAGTGAGGTCAAGCACTAAAAATCATATATACATATATACAAATATATACATAATAGTACAGTTGTAAATAACAGATTTCAACAGGAATAAATTATTATGCTAGCAACAACATATTATATGGGTATATTGTTCCCCCGTTACAAGTTCTGAATGGAAACTATATATATCCCATTGAAGGTAAGTATGAGGGAGCATGAAGAGGTACCTTAGATATATGTATTTCAGAGAAATGGCACTTAGATGAAGACAAAACATGGCAGCCCCATATGTATAATAGCCAGGTACTAGGGTAAAGAAAGGACAAATGTATTATATTGCAAAACATGTATAAAGAATAGGAGTCCAAATGGAAAGCATATGTTACCTGTGACTGAGGTAGGGCAGTAAAGGCTAGATGACCAGAAGAGAGGAGGTACTGCAGAGAAGAGGATATGCTATGAGGACCCCTATTACTAATATATCATGGTAGCCTAGCTTATCTGATAAAAAATATACCTGAGTCAAGAGGCTTTTTGTATGCCAGCTCTCCCGCGCTATGCCAACGCTGCTGGAAGTGGCTGTGTGTAATGTCAGGGCTGTCTCTGTTTAAATAGAGGCGCTGTGTCACGCCGGACCGGAAGTGCGTCATCCGGGACCGGAAGTGATGCGGCGCTACAGAGCAGGAAGTTTGCGCATGCGCAGTGGTGATACTGTCGCCATGTTAGTAGAGGGCAAGGCATAGTAGGGCGTATGAGGCAGGGAGGAGCGAGGTAAAGATATGTGACTCAGCGTCACACAGTGAGAGGCTATCGCATCTGTGCTGGTAATACTGTCACCTTGTTAGTAGAATAGAAGGGCCTAATAGGCAGGCAGGAGAATAAGGAGGAGCAGTGTAAATTATGTTATAAGTAGGATGATTGTGCCGGTAAGAAAGTAAGGTAATGAATGGTAGATACGAAAAAATGAAGAAAAATATAAAAAAATAAAAGAATATTGATATCGAAATAAGAAAGAAAAAGATAAAAAATGAAAAAATGAAAAAAATGAAAAAAATAAAATAGGATTAAAAATAAAAAATGAAAATAAAAATAAAAATAGAAAATAAAAAATAAAAAAGGTTGAAAATAATGTGAATAATGATAAAAAAAATTGAAAATAAAACAAAAATAAAAAATAAAAATTAAAAATAAAAATATGAGAAAAAATATATAAGACTTACCGGTTGGAAAAGGTTATCAGCGAGTCTAAAAGTTGAATGAAAAAAGAAGAAATGGTTAGAGTAGCCAATTAATATCCCTATTGAGGCCCCTAGGGAATAACGTATCAAGTTTATGTATCCAATACGTCTCTCTAAGTTTCAGACGTTTGATGCGATCCCCACCTCTCCGTAATCTAGGTACTTGTTCGATTATTTGGAATTTCAACTGGGCCACTGAATGGTTATGTTCAACAAAGTGATCAGGGAGAGGTAGCCATGTTTTCTTAGTACGTATAGTGGATTTGTGGCTTGCCATCCTCTCCCTGGCATGTTGTGTGGTCTCACCCACGTATAGGAGACCGCAGGGGCATTTTATAACATAAACGACAAAATTAGTCGCATGTGTAGAAGTCCTTAATAGGAAAAGATTTTCCCGTACGTGGGTGAGTGACTGAATCACCTTTGATGACATTGGAGCAGTAAGCACAGTTTAAACAAGGGAAGGTACCAAGTCGGCGTGAGGTAAGATACCTTTGAGATGCAGTAGACTGAGTACTGCCAATGTCCGCCCGTACTAATTTATCCCTAATGTTCGGTGCCCTTCTGCTACACATGAGAGCAGGATTAGAGAATGCTGGAATGGTAGGATATGCTCTTGTTAAGAGTGACCAGTGTTTCTGAATAATGGAATGAATTTTGAACATAAGTGGGTGGTATGTATGGACAAACGGTACTCGCTCCTGATTTACCGTCGGTGGGTGAGGATCCGGAGGGTTACGAATCCGTTCTCTCTCAGAATCCAGTAGTCTAATGGGATAATCTCGTTCCTTGAATTTAGCAGACATCTGATCTATACGAGTGTTGAGGAGGCCAGGATCTGTCACTATTCTGGTAATGCGTGTGAATTGTGACCTTGGTAGGCTGTTTCTTGTGGGTTTTGGATGACTACTAGAGTAAAGTAATAGACTGTTACAGTCCGTTGGTTTCACGTACAGATCAGTCGTGAGATTACCCTGTAGATCCTTCATGACCATAGTGTCTAGAAATGGAATATTGGCAATATCCTGATGTATTGTAAACTTTAGATCTAAGTCAATTGAATTGAGATAAGTGTAGAATGATGTCAGTAGTTCATGAGGGCCTGTCCAGATAAAGAAGACATCATCGATATAACGATGGTAGCATTTAACGTGTTCATGGTAAATCCGTGTTGAGTAGATGTGGTCTACTACAAAAAAATGCATAAAGGCATTGGCATAAGCTGGCGCCACATTACTACCCATAGCGGTCCCCCGTGACTGAATGTAGTATGTGTCCTCGAACAAGAAGTAGTTCTCATGAAGAATTAGTTTGAGGAGATCTAAACAGAACTCAATAGAATTATTTGACATGTTAGAAGTTTCAAGTAATCTCTTGGATGCTGATATATGCTCCTAGATTACGGAGAGGTGGGGATCGCATCAAACGTCTGAAACTTAGAGAGACATATTGGATACATAAACTTGATACGTTATTCCCTAGGGGCCTCAATAGGGATATTAATTGGCTACTCTAACCATTTCTTCTTTTTTCATTCAACTTTTAGACTCGCTGATAACCTTTTCCAACCGGTAAGTCTTATATATTTTTTCTCATATTTTTATTTTTATTTTTATTTTTAATTTTATTTTTTATTTTCTATTTTTATTTTTATTTTCATTTTTTATTTTTAATCCTATTTCATTTTTTTCATTTTTTCATTTTTTCATTTTTTATCTTTTTCTTTCTTATTTCGATATCAATATTCTTTTATTTTTAATATTTTTGTTCATTTTTTCGTATCTACCATTCATTACCTTACTTTCTTACCGGCACAATCATCCTACTTATAACATAATTTACACTGCTCCTCCTTATTCTCCTGCCTGCCCTATTAGACCCTGCCATTCTACTAACAAGGTGACAGTATTACCAGCACAGATGCGATAGCCTCTCACTGTGTGACGCTGAGTCACATATCTTTACCTCGCTCCTCCCTGCCTCATACGCCCTACTATGCCTTGCCCTCTACTAACATGGCGACAGTATCACCACTGCGCATGCGCAAACTTCCTGCTCTGTAGCGCCGCGTCACTTCCGGTCCCGGATGACGCACTTCCGGTCCGGCGTGACACAGCGCCTCTATTTAAACAGAGACAGCCCTGACATTACACACAGCCACTTCCAGCAGCGTTGGCATAGCGCGGGAGCGCTGCCATACAAAAAGCCTCTTGACTCAGGTATATTTTTTATCAGATAAGCTAGGCTACCATGATATATTAGTAATAGGGGTCCTCATAGCATATCCTCTTCTCTGCAGTACCTCCTCTCTTCTGGTCATCTAGCCTTTACTGCCCTACCTCAGTCACAGGTAACATATGCTTTCCATTTGGACTCCTATTCTTTATACATGTTTTGCAATATAATACATTTGTCCTTTCTTTACCCTTGTACCTGGCTATTATACATATGGGGCTGCCATGTTTTGTCTTCATCTAAGTGCCATTTCTCTGAAATACATATATCTAAGGTACCTCTTCATGCTCCCTCATACTTACCTTCAATGGGATATATATAGTTTCCATTCAGAACTTGTAACGGGGGAACAATATACCCATATAATATGTTGTTGCTAGCATAATAATTTATTCCTGTTGAAATCTGTTATTTACAACTGTACTATTATGTATATATTTGTATATATGTATATATGATTTTTAGTGCTTGACCTCACTGATTCTGGTTTTCTGATTTTCCTACAGTTACCCATGAATAAGATCCAGGTGGATCGAAACGTTGGGTATTAATGTACATATGGTATATGTATCTTATTTTGCTGCATGGCACTTTTTCTTCTAAGTGTAAAATACAATAAATATTCTTCATTTGCATCTACTTGATTGATGTGTGCGGTGGATTGCTACTCTCCTACATGTATGGAGATAGATGTCAATTAATAAAAGTAATGGTCATATGCAAAAGAATATTTCTCACCAGGAAAAAGAGGGAGGCAGGAGAAACCAAAGTAGGGTGATGATAGCGCCCCGACGCGCGTTTCGCAACAGCAGCGTGTTGCTTCCTCAAGGGGATGTTACAATTGCTGCAGAAGGACCTTTAAAAGCCGCCCGGAATTATATCACATGGCAAGGAAGGACCAATAGTATTGTATGAAGTCAGCGCATGCGCAGTAGAAATAAAAGGACCTGCGGCTCAGAAGGAGTCTTTCATGATGTCAGCGCTTGCATCGTCAATAGCAAAGCTTTACTAAGATCAATGGGAGTGTCCAACTCATGATAAGAAAAAAGGCAAGATTGCCATAATGTCCCCATATATTCGAAATGAATTTAAAGATGTATAATTTTCAAAAATATATAGCGCCATATTAGCGTTTGTATGGGGAAAGATAGAAGATTCCAGAAATGGGTAGGAAGCAATCCCATTGTCAGACACACAGTGTCAGCGCATGCATAGGAAGAAAAGACAAACCATTAAGGTCCCTAAAAGTCATGAGAATGTCTCTATTGTAAAATATGTGGTGGAGTAGTGAAATACAATGGCGCATGCGCCCCAGATCCCAAACAGCCCCAGGCGACAGGGCAGACGTCAAAAAGACATCTCCCATCGATCAGGTACCGAGGGATATGAGGCGATGCGCACCATCATCGCTCCACACCATAATGTCAGAAACATAAAGGTTACAAAGAATAATAATGTGAGCATCACTGTAAAGATTTATATATATTACGTATGAAAAGAACAGAGACTTTCTTAAATTAAATCCTCTGGTTAAGATTAATCAAATACCACATCAAACCCATATATATATGTGAATACACTCAGGGCAGATATAAACATATCAAGAAAAGGAACAGTATAATAGGCAATAATCATTGAAATAACAATAAATTTCATTTAGAAAAAGTATATAAGCGAATAAAGTCACATCAATATGACATTAAATGTCCGAGTATGAGTACACATAAATATATTTGTGGGTTCAAAAGGAGACACAACAAGGGTCTTCATCTGTGTCTTCATGGTGAATCATCTACAAGAAGGATTGCCACAAGACAATTTATAAAAATAAGTCATCAGGGACTAAGCCGTCACAGGTTAGTTTTCACAAACAATCTTTGGTCATCAATCTTTCCTCACATACCCTAACCAGCACACAACACGATGTGCTGGCAAGGGGTTTGACTTTTGTACCAACTAATCGCTTTAATTACTTCACAGCCCTGAAGGATCTCCATTAGTGTTGAGCATTCCGATACCGCAAGTATCGGGTATCGGCCGATATTCGCGTTATCGGAATTCCGATACTTAATTCCGATACTTTTTCAATATCGTATACCGGAATCGGAAGTTCCCATAATTCTTTGAGAGGCAATGTGATTTTAGTCAGCCAATGAGGAATCCTACGAAGTGTGGGCACATCCTCTAATGCTGCGGTCATCTTAACTAATGGCATGGCTGTGATTGGCTGCTGAAATGATGTCAGAATGCACTATAAAAGGCGCCGCAGCCATTTTAGCGTCACTGTGCTGTGAACTCAGTAAGGGACAGAACGCTGCTGTGCTGACTCTGAGGGACAGTTAGATATTGCGATTTTGTGTACTACTGTGCTTGAGGCAGGCTAGTTTACCAACCGCTGTGTAAAGCTTCATTTTGCCAGTGTTGTTTTAACAGCTCTGTGCAAGGTGTGTGTGTGACAGTGCAGGTGACGCTGCAGTTTGCTCTGCATCCACCGCTGTTTGTAGGCATCTGCACGTGTCACTGACTGTTTTTTTTTTTTATTTTATTTAGTGGAATTGGTGCAGCTCCATTATATTAGAAAAAAATCAAATCTATTAGTGTGACGTGCTTCCATCCGTATACAATACATTGGTTGCAAACACTATAGAAGTACAGAAAGGAGATTTTCACAGATAGTGAATAGTTGTGTTTCAGTGTTCACTGCAGTCTGTGAGGTTTTGATTTTTTGAGTGCAGATCACGCTCCAGTTAGTTCTTCAACCACTGCTGGTTGTAGTCTGCTGAGCGTGTGTCACTGCCTCATCCTTCACATTTTTCTCTAATTGGTGCTGCTCCATTTTAGTGGAAAAAAATCAAATCTATTAGTGTGACGCGCTTCCATCCGTATACAATACATTGGTTGCAAACACTATAGAAGTACACAAAGGGGCCTTTAACAGCTACAGAACAGTTGTGTTTCAGTGTTCACTGTAGTCTGTGAGCTTTTCATTTTGTGAGTGCAGATTACGCTCCAGTTTGTTCTTCAACCACTGCCGGTTGTAGTCTGCTGAGCGTGTGTCACTGCCTCATCCTTCACATTTTTCTCTAATTGGTGCTGCTCCATTTTAGTGGAAAAAAATCTAATCTATTAGTGTGACGCGCTTCCATCCGTATACAATACATTGGTTGCAAACACTATAGAAGTACACAAAGGGGCCTTTAACAGCTACAGAACAGTTGTGTTTCAGTGTTCACTGTAGTCTGTGAGCTTTTCATTTTGTGAGTGCAGATTACGCTCCAGTTTGTTCTTCAACCACTGCCGGTTGTAGTCTGCTGAGCGTGTGTCACTGCCTCATCCTTCACATTTTTCTCTAATTGGTGCTGCTCCATTTTAGTGGAAAAAAATCTAATCTATTAGTGTGACGCGCTTCCATCCGTATACAATACATTGGTTGCAAACACTATAGAAGTACACAAAGGGGCCTTTAACAGCTACAGAACAGTTGTGTTTCAGTGTTCACTGTAGTCTGTGAGCTTTTCATTTTGTGAGTGCAGATTACGCTCCAGTTTGTTCTTCAACCACTGCCGGTTGTAGTCTGCTGAGCGTGTGTCACTGCCTCATCCTTCACATTTTTCTCTAATTGGTGCTGCTCCATTTTAGTGGAAAAAAATCTAATCTATTAGTGTGACGCGCTTCCATCCGTATACAATACATTGGTTGCAAACACTATAGAAGTACACAAAGGGGCCTTTAACAGCTACATAACAGTTGTGTTTCAGTGTTCACTGTAGTCTGTGAGCTTTTCATTTTGTGAGTGCAGATTACGCTCCAGTTTGTTCTTCAACCACTGCCGGTTGTAGTCTGCTGAGCGTGTGTCACTGCCTCATCCTTCACATTTTTCTCTAATTGGTGCTGCTCCATTTTAGTGGAAAAAAATCTAATCTATTAGTGTGACGCGCTTCCATCCGTATACAATACATTGGTTGCAAACACTATAGAAGTACACAAAGGGGCCTTTAACAGCTACAGAACAGTTGTGTTTCAGTGTTCACTGTAGTCTGTGAGCTTTTCATTTTGTGAGTGCAGATTACGCTCCAGTTTGTTCTTCAACCACTGCCGGTTGTAGTCTGCTGAGCGTGTGTCACTGCCTCATCCTTCACATTTTTCTCTAATTGGTGCTGCTCCATTTTAGTGGAAAAAAATCTAATCTATTAGTGTGACGCGCTTCCATCCGTATACAATACATTGGTTGCAAACACTATAGAAGTACACAAAGGGGCCTTTAACAGCTACATAACAGTTGTGTTTCAGTGTTCACTGTAGTCTGTGAGCTTTTCATTTTGTGAGTGCAGATTACGCTCCAGTTTGTTCTTCAACCACTGCCGGTTGTAGTCTGCTGAGCGTGTGTCACTGCCTCATCCTTCACATTTTTCTCTAATTGGTGCTGCTCCATTTTAGTGGAAAAAATCTAATCTATTAGTGTGACGCGCTTCCATCCGTATACAATACATTGGTTGCAAACACTATAGAAGTACACAAAGGGGCCTTTCACAGATACTGAACAGTTGTCTGCAGGGTTCACTGTAGTCTGTGAGGAATAACCACACTTAGGCCTTAACTTTTCTGACTTTCTTTATCAGTCTACCAAGATGAAGAAGTCAGTGAGTAAGGCACGTGGTCGTGGTCGAGGCCGTGGATTTGCAGCAGGGAGAGGACGTGGGGATTCTGTGGCTGCTGCCGCACCCAGTGACACAGCATCCACCAGTTTTCCCCGTGAGCGTTCCTTTATGCGCACTTTTGTAGGAGCTCAGCGTACCCCCCTGCTGCGTGAAGAACAAATTGAAGCCGTTGTTGGTTGGATGGCAGCCAATGCATCGACTTCAATAGCTTCCACCTCCTCTCAGGACCACAGCACTGTTGAACAACCATCAGTCTCTTCACCGCCTGCCAAATTGCCCAGGCAGTCAGAGAGCTCTGTACAGGAGCCAGCTGAGTCGCTGCTTCTGTTCTCAGAATCTGTTGGCTTGGAAACAGGGGCCCAGCCAAGCAGCATTCTGGAATGTGAAGAAGAGGCAGTATGCAGTGATGCGCAACAGCTGTGTCTCTCTGAATCTGAAGAGGCGGGTGAGCCAGTGCCGATGGTCAGCACACCGCAGAACGCATCTGATGATGATGAGACTCAGTTGCCAGTTTCTGTTGAGCATGGTGCTGGCCAGACCACCCAACAACAGCAGGTGTTGGAAGAGGGTAGTGGTGGAGATGATGAGGTCCAAGACCCAACATGGCGTGAGGAACAGGAAGGTGGTGGGAGCAGCTCTGAGGAAGAGATTGCACCAACGGTCCAAACAGTAGGGAGAGGTAGGCTGCAGACTCGCTTGCCTGTAGCCTCCAGTTTGGCACCCATTCGGAGCAGTTCTCTTCCAACAGCCAAACCGGGCGCTCCCAGGACTTGCTCTGCGTGGTCCTTTTTTGATACAGTTGCAGATGATATTTGCTATGTAAAATGCAAGCTGTGTAATCAAAAAATTAAAAGAGGTAAAAGTGTCAGTAACCTTAATACAACAAATATGTGGAAACATGTGCGGTCAAAGCACTTTGTTGAGTTACAAAGACACACTGGAGATGTAGGCCAACCTACAGCAGCACCTACATCTTCAGCTCGTGTTGGAGCCTCTTCCTCCAGTTCACACACAGCTGGTTCGGCTTCCTCAAAGGATCGCCATGGAAGAACCTCTGTCACTGTTGTCCAGAGACACAGTGTTATTCCACCCACAGCTGCAAGTTCCCTGTCATCCTCACACACCCAGGCCACAAAACAGCCATCGGTAGCACAGGCATGGGATAAAAGACGGCCATACTCGGCAAACCATCCACGAGCACAGGCTCTGAATGCTGGCATTGCAAAACTCCTGTCCCTTGAAATGCTGTCATTCAGGCTGGTGGAGACTGACAGTTTCCGTGAATTAATGGCATTGGCAGTCCCACAATACAATGTGCCCAGCCGATTTTATTTCAGCAGGCAAGCCGTCCCTGGTCTGCAAAAGCATGTTGAGGCAAAAATTAAACATGCGCTACTAAACGCCGTCAGTAGCAAGGTCCACCTGACCACCGATGCGTGGACCAGTACCCATGGCCAGGGACGATACCTTTCACTCACTGCCCATTGGGTGAATGTTGTGGAGCCGGGTACAGATCTTGCGAGTGGCGCTGTACGTGTTCTGCCAACTCCAAGGATTGCCGGAATCAAGTCTGTCCACATTGACTCCTCCTCCTACTCCAGTTCCTCAGAATCATCGCTGCAGGAGCCGTCACGGTCTACCTCCACATGGACCCGTGGACGCTTACCTGATGCGACCGATATGAGCACAGCCGTGGCCAAACGGCAACAGGCCGTTCTGAAATTAATTCCCATGGGGAATCGAAGCCACACAGCGCAGGAGGTCTGGAATGCCATCAAGCAAGAGAGCGACGTGTGGTTTTTGCCAGCGAATCTCCAGCCAGGCTTGGTAGTGTGTGACAATGGCCGAAATCTGGTGGCAGCTCTGGGCCTTGGCAACCTCACTCACATACCATGTCTGGCACATGTGCTCAACTTGGTCGTGCAGAGTTTTTTGAGGGACTATCCGGATCTTGATGCACTGCTGCACAAGGTCCGCCTAGAGTGCGCTCACTTGCGACGTTCCAGCATGGCCAGATCGCGCATTGCAGCTCTGCAACGCAGATTGCGCCTTCCTGAACATCGCATCATATGTGACGTATCCACCAGGTGGAATTCAACGTTACATATGTTGGAGCGGTTGTGTGAGCAGCAGCCAGCAGTTATGGAGTATCAGCTGCATCAGGCGCAATCAACACGCAATTTGCGCCGTCCACACTTCACCATTAATGAGTGGGCCATTATGAAGGACATGTGCCACGTTTTGCGTGCGTTTGATGAGTCAACGCGGATGGCGAGTGCAGATGATGCACTAGTCAGCCTGACTGTCCCCCTTATCTGCCTGCTTCAAAAAACACTGCAAGCAATAAGGGATGAGGTTTTGGAAGAGGTGGAGGATGAGGAGTCACAAATTCCATCACCTTCTGGAAAGTCAGCGCAACGTGGTTCCTCACAAATGGCTGGGCAGGGCTCACTTTGTGAGGAGGATGAGGAGGAGGAGTCAATGGAGGAGGAAGACATCGCTCCAGAGGGAGGTACACAACGCTCTAGTCAGTATGTAGAGCGAGGGTGGGGTGATGCAGAGCAGGCAGAGATAACGCCTCTTGCAGAGGACAGCGTTTCTTTGCCAGTTGGGAGTCTGCAGCACATGGTTGATTTCATGCTGCAGTGCCTAAGAAACGACCGCCGCATCGCCCACATTCTCACGACGTCTGATTATTGGGTGTACACCCTCCTAGACCCTCGCTACCGGGACAACGTCAAAAGCCTCATCACACCGTTGAACCGGGAGCGTAAAATGCGGGAGTACCAAGACACACTGGTGCAATCCCTAATGTTTCTACCTTACTGCCGAGAGCACTGCTGCTGCTACTGCTTTACAAAGCAGCTCTGTGCGTCGAGGCAGTGTAGAGAGCTCTGCAACAAGAGGGAGCACACGCAGTGCCTCTGCACAGGGAAAGACCAGTATGTTAAAAATGTGGCAAAGTTTTGTGGCAGCGCCACAAATGTCTACACCATCCGAGAGGGCTCCAGTCAGCGGGAGGCAACGTATCCGTCAGATGGTGACAGACTACTTGGCTTTGCCTCTCAGTGTACTCCCAGATGGCTCTTCCCCATTCAAGTTTTGGGTCTCTAAGCTGGATACATGGCCAGAGCTTAGCCAGTATGCATTGGAGGTGCTGGCTTGCCCTGCTGCCAGTGTATTATCGGAGCGCGTCTTTAGTGCTGCAGGTGGTGTACTAACAGACCGTCGCATGCGACTATCCTCCGATAATGTAGACCGGCTTACTTTTCTGAAAATGAACAAGGCATGGATCTCGCCAGAATTTGTCTGTCCGTTTTCAGATTAAATAACTGGTTCGCAACGTTATCCATGTCTCCTGTTATGTTCATCTTTCTACCACCTGAACTCTACTCCCTGGGCTCCAACACTGCCAGTTGCTGCTCAGAAGTGTCGTGTCCACAGAACAAAACACAAGCTCTACTGTTAGTGGGGTTCAGTAACGCCAGCTGTTCCCCTGCTGTGTCAACGGCAAGAAGTCTCCTGTTCCCGACACATGGACAGAAAAACACATGACCAACATGCTCCAAATAGGGAAGAGCCGTCACCCTGCTTGTTATGCTGAAAACATGAAATTGTGAAGTTTTGCAGGCCTAGAATGATAAATTTTTATGACAAATATGGACAAATAATAATTTGTCATCACAGCGCATATCTGCACATGTCTATTAGAAATGGTAACAAAAAATAAAACATAGTCTACTCTTCACATTTTGAAATTAATGCATAAAAGTACATTTCAGACTTATGAATTAATGCTTTTTAAGGAACTTTATCTGTACCTGTAAGATAATACAGTCAATGGATGTACGAATCATTAAATCCTCATCATCATCATCACGAGTTTTATTTATGACAGACATTATAAAATACACATACTGATGCCAACTGTAACTTCAAACACCATATATGAAATGGCCAGCATGTAAACATGGTAATAATGTCCAATAATAAATTATTACATCTAGAAAGTGCATCATGCATACTGACAATAGGTAGTTATACCTGCAAGTGCTGTTGAAACAACCACAAGAGATATAAATTAATACTGGTATATAGGTATCACAGTGCATAGTTACTCATGGACAATGTTGATGTAATACTGTATCTCAATTAAGTCAGCGTCAACCATTAGGCTTGTTAGTCTTGTACATTGTTAAAGAGGGAACGTAATTTTTTTGTTTGTCATAGGTGGAGTATTACACATTAAATTATTACTGCTGTATTTTTTTTTGCGTCCCTAGTGCGCAATAACGCAGCCTAACCTCACATTTGATAGTCAGCTAATTGCCACACGCTACCCTACCCTACGCGTGACAGTAGGAAGGTAGTGTTGACGGATAAAGCTTTGCGCAACCAGATATTCTTTTACCCTCTTCAACACTCTACAAGCAAAAAATGCATGATTTCAGCCGCAGACTTTATTGACGTACAGTATAACATCGGCATTACCCATCAGAGGCTGTCCACTGTCTGATACAGACATAGAATATACCTTTGCTATCCGTAGCCTTTGTTTCACCTACACTTGCAGGCACACACTTAAATTGTGACAAACAATGCCTAATGTTTTTTTAAATGGTTATTTTTTATTGTACATTATTGTGTCATCAATCACATTGATGAGTCCATGCTGGACATGTCATACATGCTATAGAAAGTTAAGATTTTATGAACTTAAATAATTGAAATGTCTGTGACTGTCACATAAAATTTGCGATGATGATGATGAGTGACTATTACAAAATCCATTGTCTTCACTATGTTATGGTTTAACATAGCGTTCCTTAAGCATTATTCATAAAAAAAAAAATGGACTTTTATTCTTAAATTTACAACACTATATTTTGTTACCAATTTTTTGGGTGTTGTGTTGTTCCATTTATTTTTGGCATGTGCATATATGCGTTTATATTTGTATTTTCTTTATTTTTCCTTCTTGAAATTAGAAAACATGTGTATCTTTGTACCGTGTTAGCCAGTAGATAGAAAAATATTTAGACTTCAGAGTCAGCAGTGGTTGATACCTTTTAATGGATAACTGAAAAGATGGAAACAAATTGCAAGCTTTCAAGGCTACTCACGTCTCTTCATCAGGGAAAGACTAACTAAAAAAATTAAGCATCACATATTTCTATACACAACAGGACACAGGAATAGTGCAATAGGTAAGACAAGTAAGTGACGTGTATCAGAACTGTCATTATCTCACAGGGATGAACATAAATATTGGAACAGTTCCTAGATAAGGATAGAAAGTTTGATTGCCCTCTCATTGGCGTATTTTTTTGGGTTTTCATGACCCTGGAAGGGCATAGACGCAGATTCCTTAATTGATATAGAATGACATAAATCCATGTGATCTATTCATTCCATCACTAACAGTGTCAAAGGTCATGATGAGCTTATATTCTGAAACCTTTGTACGTTTCTCATATTTGAAGTTATATTTTAATACCAGTAATTCCATATCCATGATGCTATGACCGGGCATACAAAAGTCTTTTGCCACAGGTAAATTCATTAATTTATCTGTGATTGTGTGGCGCTGATAATTCATCCTTGTTCTCCTTTTTGTTGCCGGTCTCCCCTCACTTGTCCCTCCCTCACTTGTCTTAGCTATTCCTGTGTCCTGTTGTGTGTAGAAATATGTGATTCTTCATTTTTGGCTTTACTCTTAGCCTGATGAAGACACCTGAGTAGTCTCGAAAGCTTTGAATTTGTTACCATATTTTCAGTTAGCCATTAAACGTTATCAACCACAGAGGACTGTCAAGTATAAATATTTTTCTATTCTTGTAATTGAAATTTATCATTTTATTGTTGTAGTAAAACTTCATTTATTCTTGTTTGAAGTACATACATTTGCAATGGCCACGTAACAAGGCAATAACTCAATATTTTATGCCTACACCCTCCTTGACCCTGGGCTTCAACAGCGCCAGTTGCTGCTCAGAAGTGTTAGATGCACAGATGAAAACAATCGCTGATGTGTTTGTGGGGTTCAGTAACGCCTGCTGTTCCCCTGCTGTGTGTCTGGCAAAAATTACTGCTGCTAACTACAACTTCAACTTCAAACGTCTCATACTAGGCCTCTGCCTACACCCTCCTTGACCCTGGGCTTCAACAGCGCCAGTTGCTGCTCAGAAGTGTTAGATGCACAGATGAAAACAATCGCTGATGTGTTTGTGGGGTTCAGTAACGCCTGCTGTTCCCCTGCTGTGTGAACGGCAAACAGTCCTGCTGCCTCCACCCTGTTCTCTTCTCATCCCTGGGTTACAACACCGCCAGTTGTTTCTCGGAAGTGCTGTTAGCACAGTCTACACTTGCTCCCGTGTTACTGGGGTTCAGTAATGTCAGCTGTTCCCCTGCTGTGTGAACGGCAAAAAGTCCTGCTGCCTCCACCCTGTTCTCTTCTCATCCCTGGGTTACAACACCGCCAGTTGTTTCTCGGAAGTGCTGTTAGCACAGTCTACACTTGCTCCCGTGTTACTGGGGTTCAGTAATGTCAGCTGTTCCCCTGCTGTGTGAACGGCAAACAGTCCTGCTGCCTCCACCCTGTTCTCTTCTCATCCCTGGGTTACAACACCGCCAGTTGTTTCTCGGAAGTGCTGTTAGCACAGTCTACACTTGCTCCTGTGTTACTGGGGTTCAGTAATGTCAGCTGTTCCCCTGCTGTGTGAACGGCAAACAGTCCTGCTGCCTCCACCCTGTTCTCTTCTCATCCCTGGGTTACAACACCGCCAGTTGTTTCTCGAAGTGCTGTTAGCACAGTCTACACTTGCTCCCGTGTTACTGGGGTTCAGTAATGTCAGCTGTTCCCCTGCTGTGTGAACGGCAAAAAGTCCTGCTGCCTCCACCCTGTTCTCTTCTCATCCCTGGGTTACAACACCGCCAGTTGTTTCTTGGAAGTGCTGTTAGCACAGTCTACACTTGCTCCTGTGTTACTGGGGTTCAGTAATGTCAGCTGTTCCCCTGCTGTGTGAACGGCAAACAGTCCTGCTGCCTCCACCCTGTTCTCTTCTCATCCCTGGGTTACAACACCGCCAGTTGTTTCTCGGAAGTGCTGTTAGCACAGTCTACACTTGCTCCTGTGTTACTGGGGTTCAGTAATGTCAGCTGTTCCCCTGCTGTGTGAACGGCAAACAGTCCTGCTGCCTCCACCCTGTTCTCTTCTCATCCCTGGGTTACAACACCGCCAGTTGTTTCTCGGAAGTGCTGTTAGCACAGTCTACACTTGCTCCTGTGTTACTGGGGTTCAGTAATGTCAGCTGTTCCCCTGCTGTGTGAACGGCAAACAGTCCTGCTGCCTCCACCCTGTTCTCTTCTCATCCCTGGGTTACAACACCGCCAGTTGTTTCTCGGAAGTGCTGTTAGCACAGTCTACACTTGCTCCTGTGTTACTGGGGTTCAGTAATGTCAGCTGTTCCCCTGCTGTGTGAACGGCAAACAGTCCTGCTGCCTCCACCCTGTTCTCTTCTCATCCCTGGGTTACAACACCGCCAGTTGTTTCTCGGAAGTGCTGTTAGCACAGTCTACACTTGCTCCTGTGTTACTGGGGTTCAGTAATGTCAGCTGTTCCCCTGCTGTGTGAACGGCAAACAGTCCTGCTGCCTCCACCCTGTTCTCTTCTCATCCCTGGGTTACAACACCGCCAGTTGTTTCTCGGAAGTGCTGTTAGCACAGTCTACACTTGCTCCTGTGTTACTGGGGTTCAGTAATGTCAGCTGTTCCCCTGCTGTGTGAACGGCAAACAGTCCTGCTGCCTCCACCCTGTTCTCTTCTCATCCCTGGGTTACAACACCGCCAGTTGTTTCTCGGAAGTGCTGTTAGCACAGTCTACACTTGCTCCTGTGTTACTGGGGTTCAGTAATGTCAGCTGTTCCCCTGCTGTGTGAACGGCAAAAAGTCCTGCTGCCTCCACCCTGTTCTCTTCTCATCCCTGGGTTACAACACCGCCAGTTGTTTCTCGGAAGTGCTGTTAGCACAGTCTACACTTGCTCCTGTGTTACTGGGGTTCAGTAATGTCAGCTGTTCCCCTGCTGTGTGAACGGCAAACAGTCCTGCTGCCTCCACCCTGTTCTCTTCTCATCCCTGGGTTACAACACCGCCAGTTGTTTCTCGGAAGTGCTGTTAGCACAGTCTACACTTGCTCCTGTGTTACTGGGGTTCAGTAATGTCAGCTGTTCCCCTGCTGTGTGAACGGCAAACAGTCCTGCTGCCTCCACCCTGTTCTCTTCTCATCCCTGGGTTACAACACTGCCAGTTGTTTCTCGGAAGTGCTGTTAGCACAGTCTACACTTGCTCCCGTGTTACTGGGGTTCAGTAATGTCAGCTGTTCCCCTGCTGTGTGAACGGCAAACAGTCCTGCTGCCTCAACTTTAATTTCCATGGGTACCTTCTGCTACCCATCCGGGTTCCAGTACCGTCAGCTGGTTCTCCGCAGTGCCTTTGGCCTAGGTGCCTCCATGTCGGTATCCGAGTTCCAGCAACGTCTGCTGGTCCTTGGTAGTGCTTTGTAGCACAGGTACCTCCTGCTTAGTAACCCTGTCCCAGTAACGTCAGCTGGTCCTCGGTTGTGCCATTGGCTCTTTTCCTTCTGCTGACCCTCCGGGTTCCAGCACAGTCAGCTGGTCCTCGTTACTTTCATTGGCTCTTGTACCTTCTGCTACCCATCCGGGTTCCAGTACCGTCAGCTGGTTCTCCGCAGTGCCTTTGGCCTAGGTGCCTCCATGTCGGTATCCGAGTTCCAGCAACGTCTGCTGGTCCTTGGTAGTGCTTTGGAGCACAGGTACCTCCTGCTTAGTAACCCTGTCCCAGTAACGTCAGCTGGTCCTCGGTTGTGCCATTGGCTCTTTTCCTTCTGCTGACCCTCCGGGTTCCAGCACAGTCAGCTGGTCCTCGTTACTTTCATTGGCTCTTGTACCTTCTGCTACCCATCCGGGTTCCAGTACCGTCAGCTGGTTCTCCGCAGTGCCTTTGGCCTAGGTGCCTCCATGTCGGTATCCGAGTTCCAGCAACGTCTGCTGGTCCTTGGTAGTGCTTTGGAGCACAGGTACCTCCTGCTTAGTAACCCTGTCCCAGTAACGTCAGCTGGTCCTCGGTTGTGCCATTGGCTCTTTTCCTTCTGCTGACCCTCCGGGTTCCAGCACAGTCAGCTGGTCCTCGTTACTTCCATTGGCTTTTGTACCATCACCAACAGGACAAAGAAGGTTAAGACAAACTACAAGATACAGAACAAGAGACAGAAGAACAATAAGCAGAAGATCAAAAAGCAGAAGAACATTAAGTATAAGACCAAAATGAAGAGCAAAATATATGCTCTAAATTCTAAGCAGAAGAAGACTAAGCAGTGTATGGGGGTGAGTCCGTTCCTCCTCGTGGTGCCCCTGGAAAATGCCTGATGCTGCTGCAGGCTAAACTGAACGCGGACAAATACTGTTGTAATTAAAATCTTTCGTGACAGCAAGAACGGAAGGATGAAAATTCAGAGTTTTACAGATTACAAGTACAGGAATGTCTGTCACAAATAAGAATATGATGAAAAGGATGAATAGGAAGAAGATGAAGAAGTAGAATATGAAGAATAATAACTGTTTAATAAGAACAATATAAGTAATGTTAACAAAAAGATGAATAGCAAGAAGTTTTAGAAGATTAAGAAGGTGAAGATGAAGAATAATTTGATGAGAAAGATGATGCTGCTGAAGATTATGAAGGAGAAAGTGTGTGAAAAGTTAAAAAGGTGAAGACCATGGAAGTTGTGAAACAGACATATTTGACAAAATAGAAAAAAGGTTAACAACATTGTGAATTTCTTCGTCAATCCGAACGTATTTCCTAAAAAAAAAAAATTAATGCTATTCCATTGGATTGGGTTAAACATCTATGCCTTTAATGTCTCCTCAACCTCCCCCAATACATTCTACATTACTCTTTGTTGTTTTCCTTCATGTACAATTAACCTACAAGGCAAGAATGGGGTTTTTTTTTATTTCGATATTTTGTTCCCATAGACTTACATGGGACTTCCGGTATCGGTATCGGGTATCGCCGATATTTTTTGTGTATCGGCGATACCATTCCGATTCCGATACTTTTGGATATCGGAAAGTATCGCTCAACTCTAATCTCCATCTCTTCTCACGCAAGTTGGTTCTTAAAAAACTCCATAATAGGAACCAAACCTCTGCAATAATGACTGATGTTGAGAGACAAACTTTACATGATTTGGAGAGCCTTTTGGAAGAACAAGAGTCACCTGGGACAAGTAGGTTTCCCTCTTCTGTTATGCCTAAGTCAACACGTTTCCCCCCTTTGTCTATCTGTCCTAATGTTGAGATTTTCACCCGTTTGGTTAGTGAAGATTTCAAGAAATTAACATCTAAACATAAATATGACAATTTAACCTATAGGGAACGTCAATCAATTGAACAACTCCAATCTTGGAATGACGTGGTATTCAAACAGGCAGACAAGGGGGGAAACATAGTCATCTGGCCTAACACACTATATGAGAGAGAGGCCTGCAAACAGCTGAGGGACTCCGATACATATTCCAAATTGCCCTCCAATCCTATATCCTCCTTTATGAGTGAATTACAGGGGATCCTTATCAGGGCTGTGGAGGACAATGTGATTACTAAGAAAGTGTTTGATGGCTTGATGACCAAGTCACCTAAGGTTCCTACATTCTATCTCCTACCTAAGATCCACAAGAACATCCTTGACCCCCGGGACGTCCCATCGTGTCTGGAATTGGGGGCATGTGTGATCCAATATGTCAATTTATTGACTATTACTTAAAACCTTTGGTTGAAACCCTGCCATCCTATATTCGAGACACGATGGACCTCCTGGCGCGGGTCAATGATGTTCTTGTGGATCCGGGCACCCTCTTAGTTACGGCAGACGTGGAGAGTCTTTATACCATTATTGACCATTATCATGGTATTGATGCCGTACGTTTCTTTCTGGGATCGTCCGACCTAGATGGCCCTTTATGTGATTTAATCCTCGAGTTGATTGGCTACATCCTCACCCACAACTTCTTTGTCTTCAAAGATCATTTTTATCTACAGCGACGCGGCACAGCCATGGGCGCGGCCTGTGCGCCCTCGTATGCAAATCTCTTCCTGGGAGCCTGGGAGAGATTCATTTTTGGCGACGAGGGCCCACGGGCCGCCTCCCATGTGCTGTGCTGGTATCGCTATATTGATGACGTATTTATGTTGTGGGATGGGAGGCCAATCAACTCGGGGATTTTCTAAAGGTACTCAATAAGAACAAATTTAATATACGCCTGACGTATCGGGTTGATACAAGTGCTATCGATTTCCTGGATGTTCGTCTGGAGGTTGATACCAATCGCCGCATCCAGACGGATGTCTTCAGGAAACCGACGGCAGTTAATGCATTACTACATGCAACGTCAGCACATGATTCTGCCACGGTAAGGGCCATCCCGGTCGGACAATTCCTCAGAATGAAGAGAATCTGCTCCACTGACTCTAAATTTGAGGCACAAGCCTCGGACTTGAAAGAACGTTTCTATACACGCGGTTATAGCCGCAGGTGTGTTAAACACGGCTATAATCGAGCTATACGAACTCCGCGGGGCCAATTACTTGAGGGCACGAGACCTAGGAGTCCTACTAATTTTGATGGACCAACTCGCTTTATTTCTACTTATAACCATGCATGGCATGACATGCGAACCATTTTACAGAAACATTGGTCCATTTTAGAATTGGACCCCATTCTAAGGACATCCGTGGGCGGCTACCCCCAGATGACTTCTAGAAGGTCTAAAAACTTGTCTGATTTCCTAGTAAGGAGCCATTATGCTCCAGTTCTTCAAAATCCTTTTGGTAGTGGCAATCCTCAGATTGGCTCATTCCCATGTGGACACTGCTTGGCCTGCGCCAATGTCTTGCGCTGCTCATCCTTCACCTCAGCTGATGGAAAAAAGAACTTTGCCATCAGGCAGCGTATATCTTGCGGCACGAATAATGTGATATATTATGCTACGTGCCCGTGCCCCAAGATATACGTCGGTCTTAGTACTAGAGAGCTACGCATCAGAGTACGGGAGCACGTGCGGGACATTGGCGCGGCCAAGACTGTGACTGACACAGCTGACCTTAAAACGATCCCCGACATTTCCTTTTACATCACAATTGTGATGCCGGATTACTTAAAATCAGGGGAATTGATGTTCTCCACTTGGGAATAAGGGGTGGGAACAACAAAAAACTCCTGGCTCAAATGGAAACACGTTGGATCGTTCTTTTGGATACGGTCACCCCCATGGCCCTTAACGAATCATTGAGTTTCGCTCCATTTCTGTAGCTCTGCATGCCTCTGCGTGAACTTCAGATACTTATGACTTTTCGGACATTCCTCCGTATTCACCTCACATTGTTGGTAGGGCGATGTTTGTGTTTTCGTGATTTTAATTTTTTGGTTTTTAATTTTCTTTTATTCATTTTCTATTAAGTGACCATATTGTTGCATTTGGCCTTTATCTGAACTACCGGAGATTATAATTGAATCTGAATTTATTCCTCTACGTCATCAAACTCACCATGAAGACACAGATGAAGAGCCTTGCTGTGTCTCCTTTTGAACCCACAAATATATTTATGTGTACTCATACTCGGACATTTAATGTCATATTGATGTGACTTTATTAGCTTATATACTTTTTCTAAATGAAATTTATTGTTATTTCAATGATTATTGCCTATTATACTGTTCCTTTTCTTGATATGTTTATATCTGCCCTGAGTGTATTCACATACAGGTCCTTCTCAAAAAATTAGCATATAGTGCTAAATTTCATTATTTTCCATAATGTAATGATTACAATTAAACTTTCATATATTTTACATTCATTACACACCAACTGAAATTTTTCAGGTCTTTTATTGTTTTAATACTGATGATTTTGGCATACAGCTCATGAAAACCCAAAAATCCTGTCTCAAAAAATTAGCATATCAAGAAAAGGTTCTCTAAACGAGCTATTACCCTAATCTTCTGAATCAACTAATTAACTCTAAACACATGCAAAAGATTCCTGAGGCTTTTAAAAACTCCCTGCCTGGTTCATTACTCAAAACCCCCATCATGGGTAAGACTAGCGACCTGACTGATGTCAAGAAGGCCATCATTGACACCCTCAAGCAAGAGGGTAAGACCCAGAAAGAAATTTCTGAACAATTAGGCTGTTCCCAGAGTGCTGTATCAAGGCACCTCAATGGGAAGTCTGTTGGAAGGAAACAATGTGGCAGAAAACGCTGTACAACGAGAAGAGGTGACCGGACCCTGAGGAAGATTGTGGAGAAGGACCGATTCCAGACCTTGGGGGACCTGCGGAAGCAGTGGACTGAGTCTGGAGTAGAAACATCCAGAGCCACCGTGCACAGGCGTGTGCAGGAAATGGGCTACAGGTGCCGCATTCCCCAGGTAAAGCCACTTTTGAACCAGAAACAGAGAAGCAGCACTGGGCTACAGAGAAGCAGCACTGGACTGTTGCTAAGTGGTCCCAAGTACTTTTTTCTGATGAAAGCAAATTTTGCATGTCATTCGGAAATCAAGGTGCCAGAGTCTGGAGGAAGACTGGGGAGAAGGAAATGCCAAAATGCCTGAAGTCCAGTGTCAAGTACCCACAGTCAGTGATGGTGTGGGGTGCCATGTCAGCTGCTGGTGTTGTTCAACTGTGTTTCATCAAGGGCAGGGTCAATGCAGCTAGCTATCAGGAGATTTTGGAGCACTTCATGCTTCCATCAGCTGAAATGCTTTATGGAGATGAAGATTTCATTTTTCAGCACGACCTGGCACCTGCTCACAGTGCCAAAACCACTGGTAAATGGTTTACTGACCATGGTATTACTGTGCTCAATTGGCCTGCCAACTCTCCTGACCTGAACCCCATAGAGAATCTGTGGGATATTGTGAAGAGAAAGTTGAGAGACGCAAGACCCAACACTCTGGATGAGCTTAAGGCCGCTATCGAAGCATCCTGGGCCTCCATAACACCTCAGCAGTGCCACAGGCTGATTGCCTCCATGCCACGCCGCATTGAAGCAGTCATTTCTGCAAAAGGATTCCCGACCAAGTATTGAGTGCATAACTGAACATTATTATTTGATGGGTTTTTTTTTATTTTGTTTTAAACACTTTTATTTTATTGGACGGATGAAATATGCTAATTTTTTGAGACAGGATTTTTGGGTTTTCATGAGCTGTATGCCAAAATCATCAGTATTAAAACAATAAAAGACCTGAAAAATTTCAGTTGGTGTGTAATGAATCTAAAATATATGAAAGTTTAATTTTAATCATTACATTATGGAAAATAATGAAATTTAGCACTATATGCTAATTTTTTGAGAAGGACCTGTATATATATGGGTTTGATGTGGTATTTGATTAATCTTAACCAGAGGATTTAATTTAAGAAAGTCTCTGTTCTTTTCATACGTAATATATATAAATCTTTACAGTGATGCTCACATTATTATTCTTTGTAACCTTTATGTTTCTGACATTATGGTGTGGAGCGATGATGGTGCGCATCGCCTCATATCCCTCGGTACCTGATCGATGGGGAGATGTCTTTTGACGTCTGCCCTGTCGCCTGGGGCTGTTTGGGATCTGGGGCGCATGCGCCATTGTATTTCACTACTCCACCACATATTTTACAATAGAGACATTCTCATGACTTTTAGGGACCTTAATGGTTTGTCTTTTCTTCCTATGCATGCGCTGACACTGTGTGTCTGACAATGGGATTGCTTCCTACCCATTTCTGGAATCTTCTATCTTTCCCCATACAAACGCTAATATGGCGCTATATATTTTTGAAAATTATACATCTTTAAATTAATTTCGAATATATGGGGATATTATGGCAATCTTGCCTTTTTTCTTATCATGAGTTGGACACTCCCATTGATCTAGTAAAGCTTTGCTATTGACGATGCAAGCGCTGACATCATGAAAGACTCCTTCTGAGCCGCAAGTCCTTTTATTTCTACTGCGCATGCGCTGACTTCATACAATACTATTGGTCCTTCCTTGCCATGTGATATAATTCCGGGCGGCTTTTAAAGGTCCTTCTGCAGCAATTGTAACATCCCCTTGAGGAAGCAACACGCTGCTGTTGCGAAACGAACGTCGGGGCTCTATCATCCCCCTACTTTGGTTTCTCCTACCTCCCCTTTTTCCTGGTGAGAAATATTCTTTTGCATATGACCATTACTTTTATCAATTGACATCTATCTCCATACATGTGCAATCTGTATTTTGATTAACCATACTTGCTATTTCTCACTAGTATTGTGCTGCTAGACAAACTTATAATGATTTATTACTGGTGTTATATGTTATTCCTTCAGCCATTTAAGATTAGTCATTTGCTTGCCACTGCGAGGTATATTCTTGCACATTGACATTCATCCTCATACACATGGAATCTGTGCTTGATTAATTATGCTTGCTACTTCTCACTATTGTCAGGCTATTTGACAACTATGTAATGATTTATTAATGGTGCTATTTGTGATCTCTTTAGCCATTTAAACTACTTGCTTGCCACTGAGAGATATATCTATGAACACACGATTGCAAAAATGATGTCCTACATATGATGTATTCATTATCAGTGTGTATTTGCGATCAAGCATATCATTATATTGACCGCTGAAATACATTATCTCTCTCTGGCAAAATACTATATTATTCTTCTGTTGCCCATGCAGCTGAAACGATTTGTATATATTAATACTTTCTGATTGTAAATAAGTTTCTTTGAGGCATTTGAAACCATTGTGAGGTATTACTTTCTCGTACTGTCACTTTATGTATATGTTTGCACTTGCAAAATTATTTGATATGCAATATTTATTACTAAATAAAGTTTTTACTCTTTTGATACATTAAAATGCCGTTTAGCTCATTGTTCTCTTAATCTTCAGCCTTTTTTGAGCTGGCATAGTGTAGCCAGATGTGGTATCTACCAATGTACCATCTGGACTGCTTTAGTTTCAAAAACTTGGGATTATATATGTTACTATGTTGCAGCCACTGTAGCAGCAGCAACAAGCTCTGGTGCAGCATGTGCTTTTGCAAAGCCTGGGCCAATGCAGTACAGACGAGGAGAAAATCTTGCTTGCACAGATGAAGGACCACTGATCCTTTCTGCATAGTTTTGAAATGGCTACTAAGATGGTTAGTGCTGACTATGCCGTCACCAACATCACTACTCTGGTCAGCTACATGCTGGAGCACACTTTGAATAGTCTGCGTGAGGAGGTAGTGGTCCCACTGGAAGAGGTGGAAACAGAGCAGGATGCAGAAGGGATAATAACTCTAAGTTCTGGACTGTTTTCGCACAGGTGGGTGCCATGGGGGGTGGATTACAGCAATCGAGGGGACTCATGGTACCAGACAAACTGCTAGTGAAGGGGCTGGAGGCAAGGAACTAAATGAGGAGGAAGAGGTGGTGGATGCGCAACAGTCAGGGGATGAAGAGGGCCAGCAACACACCATGGCCTTGGACCTCATGAAAGCGTCCGACATATGAGAGCCTTCTTGCTGCACTATGTTCAATATTATGCCTGTATTCTCCGGGATAGAAATAAGGCTGACTACTGGGTTGCCACTCTGTTAGATCCAGGGTACAGGAGAAAATTTTGCCTGATGGTTCCCCCCCTGGAAAGGGATGCGCACATGCTGTAATATTGAAACACGCAATCTTAAGAGTGGTTTTCCCCAAGGCAACAGTGAAGCATACATTGTGCATCTCAGTTCTAGACTTCCAAACCCGGGAACGTCAAGGCCTCACCGCAAAAATATTAGCAGCAGCAGTGTAAGTGGCATAAGCAATTTCTGTGAGTCATTTCACACATTTTTTAGACCAGCCAGTGCACCAGCAGAACAGAGAACAAGTCTGACACGTTGTGAATGACTTGAAAGAATAGTGCAGGAGTATATGAAGCTCAATATCAATGCCATTAGGGGGAATTTGGACCCTTTTGCATTTTGGTTTTCAAAAATGTAAGAGTGGCCTGAGCTCGCCTGTCATGCCTTGATGGTTTTGTCATGCCCAGCAGCCAGCGTTCTCTCAGAACATGTCTCCAGCACTGCAGGTGGTGTCCTGATGGATAAGTGCAACCGGCTGTCCCCTGATAGTGTAGACTGCCTAACTTTCATCAAAATGAACAAGTCATTGATCTTCAATCACTTTTGCTCCCCAGTCGCAGACTGGGAAGACGAGGCGATGGTGTCGTTTTAGTGTCACTCATTGATCTTGTGTTATTGCAGCCTGTGCCACCTTTGTGGTGTCTTTTATGCCTGCTGTTGCTAATGCTGCTGATGTTACAAACAATTTTTTGAAATGTGGAGACTCCAAGTTGGGTCTCCATCTGTTGGGTTCCCTGTAGTGGAAGGTGGGTCAGAGGCCTTTTATGCTGTTTCTATTCTGTGAAAACAGTTGCCACTTTAGTGGTGCGTGACAATAATTATTTGAAATGTGGAAAATCCAAATTGGGTCTCTTTCATATTTGTTGCTTGTAGAATTAGGGTTCCCAGACAGGCAGGCCTGCACTTATTTTCACTCAACTATCTGTGTTACTAACCTTATATTTTTCTACCAATAGTACTTTATTAAACTTATGTTTGTGCCATCTGAGTGTGGCTGGAAAAAAAAGCTGTTGCATCAGTTATCAAGGCTCCCCGCTAAGAAGGCTTACACTCATGGGCGTACCCAGAATCAAAACTAAGGGGGGGGGGCAAGCCAATGTCGCATCTTATACAGGTTACATCATATACACTGTACATTATCCTGCATATTAGGTATGGAGCATTAGTACTGTTGTATATTGTATAATACAGCAGTGTATGCGACACTACGCTGTATATACCATATATTATACATGGCAGTCGCGCTCATGTCAGGAGCGGTACCAGCAAGTCCGAGGATTGCAGTGCGATCCTCGCATGAGTTATACGGCCGTCTGTCTATGCCCTTGTTATAATAATACTGAAATATTAATCTATTATTAAAGTATTAAGGAGTTCACAAGTAAAAAAAAGCCCCCTACCTCCCGTGTCCCCCACCCACACCCCAACAGCCCATCATCTCACATGCACCCCTTAGTGTTCTGTCCCACTGACCCCACAATACTCCCATCCTCTCACAGTAAACTCCCAGTGCCCTAGCCCCAAATACCCCCATCCTCTTACATTCACCCCAGTGCTCTGTACCCCTCCCCCACTGTACCCCCATCCTCTCACATTACCCCACAGTGACCATGACATACCTGAGCAGAATGAATTTAATAAATTCCATCCCCTCTTACCATGAAGCTTGCAGGCAGTGGCTGAGGCAGGAGCAGGAAGTGTCCAGTGTCTGCACACAGAGGGCACTAGGACCCAGTGTGGCTGAGACAACCAGAGCCTGCAGGGCAGAAAGTGAAACTACAGCTGCTGCCACCAGGAAGGAAGGAAGGAAGAAGCTCCTCTGGTGAGACAGCAGCTCCGTGCACTGCGCACACAGACAGGCTCTACAATCTGTGGCAGAGGGAGCCGCCATTGTGCTGCTCTCTCTGCTCTCTTTCATTGTGTGCCCCTTCTTCTAGGGGGGGCATCTGCCCCCCCCTGCCCCACGGTGGGTACGCCCATGCTTACACTGCTCCCTTAACTACCAGGTCTTAATTTAAACTTACATTCCAAGCTGGAAATGCTGGGCCAGACCCCGATACCTCATGCGAAGCCATGGCTGACTGCTCTGCCTCTCTGGACTGAGCACTCCACCCCTCAACCTTTGTCAGTTTTAATTACAGCAGGATCCTACCTTCCCAAATAAATGTAGGCTTTAGCCTAAGAGAGGATTCACACAGGCAAGTTCGAGGAACAAGACTGTCGAGTACACATTAATTTTCCAATTTATCAGATAGATATTCTAAATTATTCATGTTTTCTAGTGTAGTAGTAGTGGCTACTCTTAGTAAGCACCTGTTCATACCTGATTTCTGTTTGGAAGTGATGGTCAGTCTTTTGATAGTTGCATACATGTCCATATTGACGTGTAGGAGGAATAATTCTACTGACAGATTACCTTTAATATCATAAGGAGACCAGGAGGGCACTATTAGTATTCTAAAGAGGCCAAAGGGGGCACTATTAGTATTATAAGGAGACACAGAGAGGCACTGTTACTAATAAAAGAAGCCCCTAGGGGGCACTATTAGTATTATAAGAAGGCCCAGAGGGCAATACTGCTAATATAAGAAGGTCCTAGGGGGTATTATCATTATTATAAGGCAACCGAGAGGGCACTATTAGTATTATAAGGAGATCCAAGGGGGCACTATTAGTATTATAAGGAGGCCAAGGGGGCACTATTATTATTATAAAGAGGCCAAGGGGCACTATTAATATTATAAGGAGGTCCAAGGGGCACTATTAGTATTATAAGGAGGCCCAAGGGGCACTATTAGTATTATAAGGAGGCCAAGGGGCCACCAATAGTATTATAAGAAGACCAAGGGGCATATTAGTATTATAAGGAGGCCCAAGGGGCACTTTTATTATTTTAAGGAGGCCCAGGGGGCACTATTATTATTACAAGTAGGCCCAAGGGGGCACTATTATTATTATAAGTAGGCCCAAGGGGGCACTATTATTATTATAAAGAGGCCCAAGGAGCACTATTATTATTATAAGGAGGCCCAAGGGGGCACTTTTAGTATTATAAGGAGACACAGAGAGGTACTATTACTAATGAAAGAAGCCCCTAGGTGGCACTATTAGTATTATAAGAAGGCCCAGAGGGCAATACTACTAGTATAAGAAGGGGGTATTATCATTATTATAAGGCAACTCAGAGGCACTATTAGTATTATAAGGAGATCCAAGGGCACTATTATTATTATAAGGAGGTCCAAGGGGCACTATTAGTATTATAAGGAGGCCCAAGGGGCACTATTAGTATTATAAGGAGGCCCAAGGGCCACTAAGTATTATAAGAGACCCAAGGGGCACTATTAGTATTATAAGGAGTCCCAGAGGGGTACATTATTATTATAAAGAGGCCCAAGGGGCATTATTATATTATAAGTAGGCCCAAGGGGCACTAATAGTATTATAAGGAGACCCAAGGGGCATTATTAGTATTATAAGGCAGCCCAAGGGGGCACTAATAGTATTATAAGGAGACCCAAGGGGCATTATTAGTATTATAAGGCAGCCCAAGGGTGCACTATTAGTATTATAAGGAGACCCAAGGGGCACTTTTAGTATTTAGAGTCAAAACAGCATTTCTTCAGAAGACCTTGGTTCTTATGACAGGCTAGATGGCATACTAAGTTAGATAAGAATGTTCCTTCCTTTAGATATTATAAACCCACTACGCCTATTATTGCAAACAAACCCTTATGGGTATCAAGGACAAGGATGGAGTTTCTGTTAAAACCAGTATTCTATGTATTTAGTGATAAGTTGTATTACTGCCATATATGGTAATCGCTCTCTGCTTAGGGTGTATATAAGCCCTTCATAGCAATAAAGAGTAGAGTATATTGACGCACCCTTTGGTTTGTGTCTTATTCCTCTGGTACCACATTCCGAGGAGGAAAGGGTTAACAAGATAACAGCGACGACAGTATTATAAGGAGACCCAAGGGAGCAGTTATTAATATTAAAAGGAGGCACAGAGGGGCAATATTAGTAGTGTAAGGCATCCCAAGGGTGCCCTATTAGTATTATAAGGAGGCCAAGGTGCACTATTAGTATTATAAGGAGCCCAGAGGGGTACTATTATTATTATAAGGAGACTCAGAGGGGCACTATTATGTTGTTAAGGAGACTCAAGGTGGCACTATTAGTATTATAAGGAGACCCAGAGGGCACTATTAATATTATAAAAAGACCTAAGTGGCCACCCTCAGAAATTGATATTATGGCTAGTAGTAAATTTTGATTTTCTCCAATGCTCGGCAGAGTCATATCTGTAATAGAGACCTCCCATGTTTGGAAGTGGGTGAGGAAGAGCAACATGGGCTTGTGTGCTTCATATGCCAGTAAAGATACTTCTTTTACCACCAGAATCAGAATTTCTTATTGATACAAAATATTCTTCGGGATAGAAATAAGGCTGACTACTGGGTTGCCACTCTGTTAGATCCAGGGTACAGGAGAAAATTTTGCCTGATGGTTCCCCCCCTGGAAAGGGACGCGCACATGCTGTAATATTGAAACACGCAATCTTAAGAGTGGTTTTCCCCAAGGCAACAGTGAAGCATACATTGTGCATCTCAGTTCTAGACTTCTAAACCCGGGAACGTCAAGGCCTCACCGCAAAAATATTAGCAGCAGCAGTGTAAGTGGCATAAGCAATTTCTGTGAGTCATTTCACGCATTTTTTAGACCAGCCAGTGCACCAGCAGAACAGAGAACAAGTCTGACACGTTGTGAATGACTTGAAAGAATAGTGCAGGAGTATATGAAGCTCAATATCAATGCCATTAGGGGAATTTGGACCCTTTTGCATTTTGGTTTTCAAAAATGTAAGAGTGGCCTGAGCTCGCCTGTCATGCCTTGATGGTTTTGTCATGCCCAGCAGCCAGCGTTCTCTCAGAACATGTCTCCAGCACTGCAGGTGGTGTCCTGATGGGTAAGTGCATCCGGCTGTCCCCTGAAAGTGTAGACTGCCTAACTTTCATCAAAATGAACAAGTTATGGATCTTCAATCACTTTTGCTCCCCAGTCGCAGACTGGGAAGACGAGGCGATGGTGTCGTTTTAGTGTCATTCATTGATCTTGTGTTATTGCAGTCTGTGCCACCTTTGTGGTGTCTTTTATGCCTGCTGTTGCTAATGCTGCTGATGTTACAAACAATTTTTTGAAATGTGGAGACTCCAAGTCGGGTCTCCATCTGTTGGGTTCCCTGTAGTGGAAGGTGGGTCAGAGGCCTTTTATGCTGTTTCTATTCTGTGAAAACAGTTGCCACTTTAGTGGTGCGTGACAATAATTATTTGAAATGTGGAAAATCCAAATTGGGTCTCTTTCATATTTGTTGCTTGTAGAATTAGGGTTCCCAGACAGGCAGGCCTGCACTTATTTTCACTCAACTACCTGTGTTACTAACCTCATATTTTTCTACCAATAGTACTCTATGAAACTTATGTTTGTGCCATCTGAGTGTGGCTGGAAAAAAAGCTGTTGCATGAGTTATCAAGGCTCCCCGCTAAGAAGGCTTACACTGCTCCCTTAACTACCAGGTCTTAATTTAAACTTACATTCCAAGCTGGAAATGCTGGGCCAGACCCCGATACCTCATGCGAAGCCATGGCTGACTGCTCTGCCTCTCTGGACTGAGCACTCCACCCCTCAACCTCTGTCAGTTTTAATTACAGCAGGATCCTACCTTCCCAAATAAATGTAGGCTTTAGCCTAAGAGAGGATTCACACAGGCAAGTTCGAGGAACAAGACTGTCGAGTACACATTAATTTTCCAATTTATCAGATAGATATTCTAAATTATTCATTTTTTCTAGTGTAGTAGTAGTGGCTACTCTTAGTAAGCACCTGTTCATACCTGATTTCTGTTTGGAAGTGATGGTCAGTCTTTTGATAGTTGCATACATGTCCATATTGACATGTAGGAGGAATAATTCTACTGACAGATTACCTTTAATATCATAAGGAGACCAGGAGGGCACTATTATTATTTTAAGGAGACCCAAGGGGGCACTATTATTATTTTAAGGAGACCCAAGGGGCACTATTAGCATTATAAAGAGGCCCAGAGGGCACTATTATTATTATAAGGAGACCAAAGGGGGCACTATTAGTATTCTAAAGAGGCCAAAGGGGGAACTATTAGTATTATAAGGAGACACAGAGAGGCACTGTTACTAATAAAAGAAGCCCCTAGGGGGCACTATTATTATTATAAGGAGACCCAAGGGGGCACTATTAGTATTATAAGGAGACAAAGAGGGGCACTATTACTAATAAAATAAGCCCCTAGGGGGCACTATTAGTATTATAAGAAGGCCCAGAGGGCAATACTACTAATATAAGAAGGTCCTAGGGGGTATTATCATTATTATAAGGCAACCGAGAGGGCACTATTAGTATTATAAGGAGATCCAAGGGGGCACTATTAGTATTATAAGGAGGCCAAAGGGGCACTATTATTATTATAAAGAGGCCCAAGGGGCACTATTAATATTATAAGGAGGCCCAAGGGGCACTAGTAGCAATATAAGGAGACCCAAGGGGCACTATTAGAATTATAAGGCAGCCCAAGGGGGCAATTAGTATTATAACTAGACCCAAGGGGCATTATTAGTATTATAGGAAGGCCCAAGGGGCACTATTATTATTACAAGTAGGCCCAAGGGGGCACTATTATTATGATAAAGAGCCCAAGGAGCACTATTATTATTATAAGGAGGCCCAAGGGGGCACTTTTAGTATTATAAGGAGACACAGAGAGGTACTATTAGTAATGAAAGAAGCCCCTAGGTGGCACTATTAGTATTATAAGAAGGCCCAGAGGGCAATACTACTAATATAAGAAGGGGGTATTATCATTATTATAAGGCAACTCAGAGGGCACTATTAGTATTATAAGGAGATCCAAGGGGCACTATTATTATTATAAGGAGGTCCAAGGGCACTATTAGTATTATAAGGAGGCCCAAGGGGCCACTAATAGTATTATAAGAAGACCCAAGGGGCACTATTAGTATTATAAGGAGTCCCAGAGGGGTACTATTATTATTATAAAGAGGCCCAAGGGGCATTATTAATATTATAAGGAGGCCCAAGGGGGCACTAATAGTATTATAAGGAGACCCAAGGGCATTATTAATATTATAAGGCAGCCCAAGGGGGCACTATTAGTATTATAAGGAGACCCAAGGGCACTTTTAGTATTATAAGGAGACCCAAGGGAGCAGTATTAATATTAAAAGGAGGCGCAGAGGGGCAATATTAGTAGTGTAAGGCATCCCAAGGGGCACTATTAGTATTATAAGGAGGCCCAAGGGTGCACTATTAGTATTATAAGGAGACCCAGAGGGCACTATTAATATTATAAAAAGAGCTAAGTGGCCACCCTCAGAAATTGATATTATGGCTAGTAGTAAATTTTGATTATCTCCAATGCTCGGCAGAGTCATATTTGTAATAGAGACCTCCCATGTTTGGAAGTGGGTGAGGGAGAGCAACATGGGCTTGTGTGCTTCATATGCCAGTAAAGATACTTCTTTTACCACCAGAATCAGAATTTCTTATTGATACAAAATACTATAATTTTTATTGTATATATCTATCTAAAATAATTTATCTTACAAGATAAAAATACCCTAACTGATCAGCAGAGTAAAGCCCCTATAGCGCTTTCCTCCATGCCTGCATCTGGTAATGATGCTCAGCTTAGATTGTTGCCTCCTTAAGGGTTGCAAGGCAACTTCCTTATAAGGTAAGATGGTAAGATGCCGCTTTAAGATAAGAACACAAGATTCCATTATGACATCACATGACATCACAATTACCCATCAGTTCTTACCCGAGTGTTTACACTCCTGTTGTCACTTTGACATTCCGGTGTCATTGCTGTTGGTGTGATACGCTATATAGCTAGTCATATACTAACTGCGCTTTGATTTATTTGAAATGTCTGGACTTCCTCCAGACAGACTTAAGGTGTTAGCACTCCAGGGGATTCTTTCCACCTATGCCCCGATATTGTGCTACCACTACCCGATGGCGTCCTCAGCTTCACTTACCGGCTGGTTATGGAGCTAGTGAGAGACTGCCTGATCAAATACCAACAAGGTCGAATAAGCCAAGAATATCTTGAGCATTTACAGAAGAACATCTTGACATTAGTACAACAGGTAAGTAGCAGAAAATCTGCACAAATCATTTCAAAATAATAATAATGGAACATAAGTGTAAGTTTAACCTGTACCAAATACACCATTTTTTAGAGAAGTGTGGTGACCTAAAAAAGACAAATGTAGCTTTTTGATTTTTTTCTCTTTTCCGTGTTTATTAACCCCTTTCTGACGTGGTCTGTAAAAATATGTCTGTGTTCCCTGGTACTTATGTATGCAGGACGGATTATTACATCCACGCGATCGTGCGCTCACTCAGCACTTTAACCTCCTAAATTCTGTGATTGAACTCGATTGCAGCATCCCGGGTGCAGGCAGAGGCATGACAGCCCCTCTGCCCTTGGATCGGAGACCCTGCAACGTCATCGCGGGGTTCCGTTCATTGCCATGGTAACTTGATATCTTCCTAACGACATCTGGGTCACCACAGCTAGTAAAGTTGCTAGATCTTGACAAGAACATTATCAGCAACTTTAACTGTCAGTGCAAAGCTGACAGTTTGCATAGCACAAGGATGCTGCTGTATCCCCATACTATACAAAAAAGCCTACAAAAAAGGATAGTCCCATAGTGGGACAAAGTAAAAAAAGTAAAACATTTTCTTTAAATAACTGTAAATATTTAAAAAAAAATAGTTAAAAAATAATAACAAAAAAGTCAAAAGATACTGTACCCATAAATAAATATTTGAATGAAAAAAAAGATATAAGCAATAAATGTACACATATTTGATATCGCCGCGTCCGGAATGACCTGACCTATAAAACTGTCCTACTAGTTAATCATTTAGTGAACACCTTAAAAAATAAATAAAAACCAAGGCAAAAAACAATGCTTAATCCTCATACAGCCGAACAAAAAGTGGAATAAAATGCGATCAAAGAGACGGATATAAATAAACATGGTACCACTGAAAATGTCACCTTGACCCACAAAAATCAAGCCATCATACAGCTCCATCAGCAGAAAAATAAAACAAGTTATAGATCTCAGAATAAAGCAATGCAAAAATAATTATTTTTTCTATAAAACAGTTGTTATTGTGTAAAAGTACCAAAACATAAAAAAACTATATAAATGAGGTATCGCTGTAATCGTACTGACCCGAAGAATAAAACTGCCTAATCAATTTTACCACATGCGAAATTATATAAATCCCCTTCAAAAAAATTTCCAAATTGCTGTTTTTTGTTTATTCTGCCTCCCAAAAATTGGAATAGAAAGCGATCAAAAAATATCATGAGTCTGTTAATGGTATCAATAAAAATGTCAACTCGTCTTGCCAAAAACAAGACCTCACATGACTCTTTGAGCCAAAATATGGAAAAATTATAGCTGAGCTTTAGAGGAGGACCAAAGTTCCAGCGACAGGAGTTTCAGCAGACCCCAGCTTGTCATAGTAACCTATTAGACCCCGCACCGAGTCTTGGAGGGCCGATTAAAGCATGTGAGTCCAGGGACCGGTGCAGCTACCATTTAAAATCTGTTGCCAGAGAGATTGACAGCATCATTTAAATGGTTACTCTTGGGATAATATTGAATTCAGTAACATCTCATTATAACTAGCGGACTTAGGTCCTGTCAGGATGGAGCATCAATATGGGACATAAATACATTGCTCCATGGGCCGGTGCACGGCATGTAGCGTCTAACTCTTAATTAGGTGTTGGCTTTCTTCTGTGGCCATTTTACACAGGTCACAAGCAGCCAAGTGTCTTATTTCCATACATTGGGTATAGAGGGAGGATGTGGAGATGTAAAGCTTTACAGGCGACCGGTTCCCTCGCCAGCTGTCTTGTAGTACTTGTAATACAGATACCAGGAGTAACATGGTGACATAAATGGCCTCCTCCATTCTGCACTTTCTCTCATGATTTTCATTTCTTGTTTATTCTCATTTCTATAGGCTGAAGAAAAATCCCAAAGTGGAGAATTGGCCTTTTTTAAACAACTGGCCCAAGATGTCCTGCTTGTACTGGAGTATCCGGCCTACTCACTGGAGCGCCTGGTAAGGATCCATCATCTTCTACATCTCATGTCTTTGTTGTCTGATCTTCTCCAGATTACCAGTCATATAGCAGAAGGTCAGATTTATGATGGTAGACGCCTCCTTGTCCGCCCCAGGCAGACACGGGATACTTTATGGCCGCCTGTCTCTGCGGCCCCATCATCTGTGATGACAGTCTGTACTCAGTGGTGCAGAGTTTGTTTTTCTACCTCTTTCTCGCTCGATCATCACAATCTTCCTCCTGGTAAATGCTGCAGTTCTGATAGAAGTTATTAGAGAACAATTATTGGATTTACTGGGGGAGCGGCCGCGAATAGTCCGGCCTATACTGAAATTATCAAGTAAATCCAGGTTTAGTCCTTCCTGCTTTATATATGCAGTAATTTAGTGTTTGAGAAATGTTATATTAATTGTATATATTATATCCATCAGGAAACATCAGAAGGTGACTCCAAAGAGGGGCAAAACCTAAATATTGCTGACCCCGATACCAGTGAGCCGGGAATAAACTCTGATCTGATAGAAGGTAAGCCGATCATCTAATAATTTACATTCAAATATCAAGTTATAGAGAACGGCAGAGAATATGTGGATTTATTCTTCATCCTCTGTATTAGGCCGGTGACGGCACCTGAACCCTTTATAGACTATGAGGGGCTCACGTAATTCTGTTTCTCTCCTCTGTGGTCTTCTCAGCTCACAAATGTACAAAGAGGCTCATAGGTCCCCTGAGCTATACCAATCTGTATACCTCAAAATAACTAAATAAATAAGAGAAACCTGCATGGACTGGGTGGGGAACAAGACCCTGATGCGCGTTTCATGTAGGCTTCTTCCGCACCCCCTGGGAGACACCTAAGTTAAACTTCTTTAATACCCCTTGGTAGAAGCTTACACAAAACTTCTTTAAACTCCATGGAAGAAGCCTATGTGAAACACGTGTCAGAGTCTTGCTCCACACCCTCTCAGACCATGCAGGTTTCTCTCATTTATTTGTCTTATTTATTTTGAGGCCTACAGAATGTTTCTGTATCTTCTATCTTCTTAAAAGACACAAACTTGTATAAATTCAATTATAAATAGGTTTTGATGTGATTTTGATGACCTGTTCTTGGTTTGAAAAGGTGGAGCGTTCTTTGTGTCTTACATTCTCTTTTTAGCCTTTTATTATGAATTGTTCTGATTAATAAAATTTGTTACATTTTAGATATTGGGCTTTTTTGCTTCCTTTTCTTTTGATTAAGTGCTTATATAGACTAATACATGACGTCTCTTCATTATTTTATCATTACTTTAGAAATAACTGTGCCGGCTAATGCTGATGGTGGAATATGTGAGACACCAGAGATCATCCACGAATCCGCCAGTGTAAGTATCAGAGGGACGTCTGTATCATCAGAAGACGGGGTGTGAGTTACACGTCCCATATTATACCCCATATGATAATGGGATATCTCTGTTCACCATTAGTGATAAGTGAGTATACTCGTTGCTCAGGTTTTCCCGAGCATGCTCGGGTGATCTCCGAATATTTTGGTGTGCTCGGAGATTTAGTTTCTGTCGACTAGCTGCATGATTTATGGTTGCTGGATAGCCTGGATACATGTGGGGATTCCTTAAC
>JARQOD010002623.1:23967-75199 GCA_033576555.1 Oophaga sylvatica | reverse complement strand
TTTACCGGGTGTTTGTTGTAAAGGGGGAATTTCCCCGACGCCAAGTGCGAACTTCCGGTCTTTCGAACGCGTCATCGCGCCCATAGGGCGCATGCGCAGTTAGTGCTGGACGTGTCTTTCTCTCGAACGTCACTTCAGTTTCCAGAGAGAATCGCCCTTAGACAAGCCATAATTAATGTCTGCAATTGATGCAGTATAACCGGTTATGTTCTTTAAAGAAGTACACGCATCTGTTTCATTACTTAAGTATTAGAAACGTTATGGTGCAATCGCAGATAAACTCTAATGATAACATTATCTTAATATCAAAGGAGTTCGCAGCCTAATTGAGTTTGTATGTACAGATGATTCAAAAATCCTTTACTGGATAGATTATCATTGGGCTTGACATATTAATTATAGTGAAATTTCACAAAGAAATCATAATATATTTCTATTAGGTGTTGTTAGTTGATAAATATATTAGGAACTAAAATTCTCAGTATGGTGTTGAATGTGTAAGTATGGACACAACCGACCAGCTTTAGAAGGATAGAAAGGGTGCGTACTATTTATTACCCTGTTGTACCCTATCTAAATTGTCCCTACCTCACGCGGAGGTTGGCACCTAAAACCTGCGCAGTGGCGCCCCCACTCGACGGCGGCTCACCCTATTCTAGACGCCCTATTGGTCCTGCACTACAAGAAGGAAGAAAGGTGAGAAGTTCATTTAGAACCCATAGGGTGAGTGGTTTGGAGATGGAAAATCCAAAAAGTTTCCTTTTGTAGGATTCTCTTGTCCCAATCTCCTCCCCTTTGGTGTTTATTAATTTTTCTCAATCCCCATGAAGGAAAGAACTTTGGGTCACCTCCGTGTACGTGATTGACATGGTTAGCAACAGAGGTGTCTCTCTTATTGATGGTGTCTCTATGATGTTCTCCTATTCTTTTCTTTAATTCTCTTCTAGTTTTCCCTACGTATTGTTACGCCGCATCTGCAGGTGATGTTATAAATGACTCCGGTGGATTTGCAATTGATGAATTGATTGATCGAGTAGGTTTTTTTGGTGTTAGTGCTTGTGAATTCTTTCCCTTGTTTCAAAGATCCACAGTATTTGCAGATCCCACATCTATAGCAGCCTTTTGGTTGGCTGCCTAGCCATGTGGGGCTGTTCGATTCCGAGGGTACATAATGGCTGCGTACCAGTATGGCTTTTATGGATCGTCCCTTTTTAAGGTAATTTGTGGGGTGGACCATACAACCACTGTCCATATAAAATGGTATTTATTCCAAAACAACAGGAGTTCCATCCAGGACTATGCACCCCTAGTGCATGGTCACTAGATGGTCATAATTGCAAAATGGGGCATATACTGTAGATATAATGGTAGCACTCCATATATATAAGATTAGATCAATAAACTAATCAGATAATGGCATGTAATTATATATGTAATATCCAATGTTGTAAATGATAAATATAATCATGATGATCACAAATATATTACATTAACCATTTACCTATAATTCAATAAAATATTAGTATGGTTAATGTATGCCATAGCACTATCATTCAAAAATAAAAGGATCGAAAATGGCTTTGGTCCTATTTAATGCAGTCATACAGGTATGCTTTTTATTTTTACATCATACCCTTTATCATCTGGAGAGGAGATAGGTTTATTTACCACTCTTCTTCATATCACCTTGAAAGGATATAGATTAATTCAGCACCATAACCATATTCAACACTATCTTGAGAGGATATTCGTTTATTTATTACAATATTCTATTTTACCTTGAGGTTTATTTTTACTTCTGTGTAATTATTGAAGCGCCATATACAGTCGTGGCTGAAAGTGTTGGCACCCTTAAAATTGTTCCAGAAAATTAAGTAGCTCTCCCAGAAAAAATCTTGCAATTACACATATTTTGTTACATATTTTTTTCCTTTCTGTGTATTGGAACAACACAAAATTTTCAATAACTTACTATAAACAACAAGCTTCTTACAGTCATGGACAAAAGTTTTGAGAATGACACAAATATTAATTTTTACAAAGTCTACTGCTTCACTTTTTCTAATGGCAATTTGCATATACTCCAGAATGATATAAAGAGTGATCAGCTTAACAGCAATTACTTGCAAAGTCAATATTTGGCTAGAAAATGAACTTTATCCCCCAAAACACATTTCAACATCATTGCAGCCCTGCCTTAAAAAGACCAGCTAACCTCTTTTCAGTGATTGCTCCATTAACACAGGTGTGGGTGTTGATGAGGACATGGCTGGAGATCAATCTGTCATGATTAAGTAAGAATGACACCACTGGACACTTTAAAAGGAGGCTGGTGCTTGGCATCATTGTTTCTCTTCTGTTAACCATGGTTATCTCTAAAGAAACACGTGCAGTCATCATTGCAATGCACAAAAATGGCCTAACAGGGAAGAGTATCGCAGCTAGAAAGATTGCACCTCAGTCAACAATCTATCACATCATCAAGAACTTCAAGGAGAGAGGTTCCATTGTTGCCAAAAAGGCTCCAGGGCGCCCAAGAAAGACCAGCAAGCGTCAGGACCGTCTCTTAAAAGTGTTTCAGCTGCGGGATCGGGCTACCAGCAGTGCAGAGCTTGCTTAGGAATGGCAGCAGGCAGGTGTGAGTGCATCTGCATGCACTGTGAGGCGGAGACTCTTGGAGCAAGGCCTGGTCTCAAGGAGGGCAGCAAAGAAGCCACTTCTCTCCAGAAAAAACATCATGGACAGACTGATATTCTGCAAAAGGTACAGGCAGTGGACTGCTGAGGACTGGGGTAAAGTTATTTTCTCTGATGAATCCCCTTTTCGATTGTTTGGGACATCAGGAAAATGCCTCATTCGGAGAAGACAAGGTGAGCACTACCACCAGTCTTGTCTCATGCCAACTGTTAAGCATCCTGAAACCATTCATGTGTGGGGTTGCTTCTCAGTCAAGGGAATCGGCTCTCTCACAGTCTTGCCTAAAACACAGCCATGAATAAAGAATGGTACCAGAATGTCCTCCAAGAGCAACTTCTCCCAACCCTCCAAGAGCAGTTTTGCGATCAACAATGCCTTTTCCAGCATGATGGAGCACCTTGCCATAAAGCAAAGGTGATAACTAAATGGCTCAGGGAACAAAACATAGAGATTTTGGGTCCATGGCCTGGAAACTCCCCAGATCTTAATCCCATTGAGAACTTGTGGTCAATAGGGTTGAGCATTCCGATACTGCAAATATCGGGTATCGGCCGATATTGGCTGTATCGGAATTCCGATTCCGAGTACCGATATTTTCGTCATATCGGATACCGGAATCGGAATGTCACTGTCACTGTCAGTGTCCGTCGGTCGGGTCTGTCAGGAGTCAGCGGCACTTACCCGGCAGAAGATCTCCGGCGGTCACATCCCGGACTGCTTGATGGCCGCCATCCTCTTCTCCCTGGCGGTCACATGCAGTTTCTCGCGATAACTGCAGTGACTGCTGGGTAATCGCGGCCGTAAAGCAGTCCGATGACGTCACCGCCGGAGAAGCAGGTAATCAGCTGTGCTGCGCCGGGATGTCAGGCTCTGCCTGGCATTCCGATGTAGCAGAGCTGGATCGTCGTGGGACACTCGTTACTATGGACTGCGTCGGACAGGTGGTATACTGTTGGTTTGTTTTTTTTCTTTTTTACAGGAGATCGATGGCATCGCAGGAATGAGAGTGTAATAAAAGAAATGAAAACTGTGTTGTCTCTTTTATTTCATTAAAAGACTTTTTTCTTGCTGTGTCTTTTTTTTAAACATTTAAAAACTTTGGGATTAATAATGGATCGGTGTCTTATTGACGCCTCTCCATTATTAACCGGGCTTATTGTCACCGTGCAATCAACGGTGACATTAACCCCTTATTACCCCGCTTGCCACCGCTACAGGGCAAGTGGGAAGAGCCGGGTAAAGTGCCACAATTGGCACATCTTTTGATGCGCCAAATGTGGGGCTGCTGTAGCCTGGTATTATCAGGCTGTTGAGGGCCAAAATCCATGGGCCTTGACAGTCTTTTAATACCAGGCCGCAGCAGTCTGCATTTTATTTGGCTGGTTAACAAAAATAGGGGGGATCCCCACGCCGTTTTTTTTTTCGAGGGGATCCCCTATTTTTGTTAACCAGCCAAGCTAAGCAGACTGCTGTGGCCTGGTATTATCAGGCTTGCAAGGTCCATGGATATTGGATCCTTACCAGCCTGAAAAACCAGGCCTCAGCGGTCTGCTTCATCTGGCTGGTTAACAAAAATAGGGGGGACCCCACGCTAATTTTTTTTCGAGGGGATCCCCTATTTTTGTTAATCAGCCAAGATATGCAGACTGCTGTGGCCTGGTATTATCAGGCTGGCAAGGTCCATGGATCTTGGCTCCTTAACAGCCTGAAAATGCAGGCCTCAGCGGTCTGCTTCATCTGGCTGGTTAACAAAAATAGGGGGGACCCCAAGCCATTTTTTTTTTCGAAGGGAACCCCTATTTTTGTTAATCAGTTCCCTCTGATGTCACTGATGGTGTCCCTGGCTGACCTGAAGTGAAAGTGGAAAGCAATCAATTAAGCTTTCCACTTCCTCTCCTGTCAGCCAGGAGAGGAGCTCATTCATTTGGGGGTTTACTGTGAGGCTGCAGCATTAGCTGCGGTCCCTGCAGTAAACATTAACCCTTTCTGAAGGATTACACCGTGGGCCCTGACTGTGCATGGGATAGGTAAGAATAATTTTGCTTTATTATTTTATTTTTATTACAGGAAATGGTTTTAGCAGGTAAATAAAATATGGTCAAAAACTGTGTGATTATTTCATTAAACTTCTTTTTTATTAAAGTGTGTGTGTTTGATTTTTCTTTCATACAATAGGATTAATAATTGATAGTTGTCTAATTGACAGCTCTCAATTATTAACCTGGCTTAAAGTGACCTTTCAATTGCAAGGTCATTTTAACCCCTTATTAACCCATTCGCCACCGCTACAGGGCAATGGGAATAGACGGGCAAAGTGCCAGAAAGGGCAAATCTAATTAGAGATTTGCCCTTTCTGGGGTGTCTGGGGGCAGATGTTAGTAGCCGTGGGGTGGCCAAAAATAATGGTCCCTCTCTGGGCTATTATTATCTGCCCCCACTCACTGGCTTTGTCTGTCTGGTTGCGAAAATAGGGCGGGAGCCCACGCATTTTTTTTCAGCAATTTTACACCTCATATATATATATACATGTCATTGAGTTTGTGACACATATATATATATATATATATATATATATATAGTTCATACACTTCTACATAGTATAATAGCCACTAATTCAATTGCCGGCTTTTGTGAAAATGCAGAACCCGACATGAAATGACACTTGGTTTACATAGAGTTAACCATGTCTTTTCATGTAGTTTGATATCTGATTTGCACAAACAATTACATGAGTGTAAGTGTGCAAAATTTCACACCTGTAGGGGTTAATTAAAGGTGTAAATTCGTAGCAAAAAAGTCCGTTTTTTTTACAACGAATTTATACCTTTAATTAACCTCTACAGGTGTGAAATTTTGCACACTTACACTCATGTAATTGTTTGTGCAAATCAGATATCAAACTACATGAAAAGACATGGTTAACTCTATGTAAACCAAGTGTCATTTCATGTCGGGTGCTTCTGTCTTTTCACAAAAGCCGGTTTTACCCGGCAATTGAATCAGAGGATATTTTACTATGTAGAAGTGTATAAACTATAAATATATGTATATATATATATGTCACAATGACATGTATATAAATATATATATATGTATTCTATGTGTGTATATTTAGTGTTTACAAGGAAAGAAAGAGGTTTTTTTAGTTACGATATTTTGTTCCCATAGACTTACATTGGATTTCCGGTATCGGTATCGGGTATCGCCGATATTTTAATGGTATCGGCGATACCATTCCGATTCCGATACTTTTGGATATCGAAAGTATCGCTCAACTCTAGTGGTCAATCATCAAGAGACGGGTGGACAAACAAAAACCTAAAAATTCTGACAAAATGAAAGCATTGATTGTGCAAGAATGGACTGCTATCAGTCAGGATTTGGTCCAGAAGTTGATTGAGAGCATGCCAGGGAGAATTGCAGAGGTCCTGAAGAAGAAGGGTCAACACTGCAAATATTGACTTGCTGCATTAACTCATTCTAACTGTCAATATAAGCTTTTGTTACTCATATGTTTGCAATTATATTTCTGTCTGTGATAAAAACATCTGTCAAACACACATAAAAACCAGAGGGCAGCAGATCATGTGAAAATATAATATTTGTGTCATTCTCAAAACTTTTGGCCATGACTGTACACCTCTTAACTGATATTTTAGACCACTCTTTTACAAACTGTTCCAGGTCTCTCATATTTGAATGGTGCCTTCTCTTAACAGCTATTTTAAGATCTCTTCATAGGTGTTCAATGGGATTTAGATCCGGACTCATTACTGTCCACTTCAAGAAGAACCCAGAAATGGATGGAAGCACTGGAGAATTCTGAAGTATGTTTGGCTTCATTGTCCTGCTGAAAGACACATGACCTAGGATGCAAACCCTGCTTTCTGACATAGGGCACTACATTGAGACCTCAAATCCTTTGGTAATCTTCAGATTTCATGACTCTTTGCACCCAATTAAGGAACCCAGTGCCAGAGGCAGCAAAACATCTTTGAACCTCCAAAATATTTGACTGTAGGTACTGTGTTTTTTTCTCATTCCATTTTCAGTAAACAGTATAATGATGTGATTTACAGAAAAGCTCTATCTTGGTCTCATCTGCCACAAGACACTTTAACAGAAAGATTTTGGCTCACTCATCTACATTTTGGCATACTGCCCTCTAGATTTTTTATGTCTGTGTCAGAAGTGCGGCCCTACTGGGTCTCCTGGTGTAGTATTTCATTTCATTCAAATGTCGATGGATAGTTTGCGCTGACACTGATGCACCCTTAACCTGCAGAACAGCATGAATTTATTTGGAACTTGTTTGGAGCTGCTTATTCACCACCCGAACTATCCTGCATTGCAACCTTTCATCAATTTTTCTCTGCCGTCAATGTCCAGGGAGATTAGCTACAGTGCCATGGGTTGTAAACTTCTTGATTATGTTGCACACCATGGACAAAGAAACTTCAAGATCTCTGGAGATGGACTTGTAACCTTGACATTGTTAACATTTTAACAATTTTGGTCTTCAATTTATAGTTGCATCTAAAGGGTTAATTAGCTGGGATGAGGGCTGGATCTTCTATTAGGAGTAGGTGTTGTCTGTATAGCACAGCCAGAACCTGCAGTTTATGGAGTGGGCTCAGCTTCCAAGCCTGTTTCATTCACTGGCATGTGACGTGTCGTAAATGGATCACATCTGAAAGGGGTTAAATCATAAAAAGGGTTGGGAGAATCAGATGTGCCTATATCCTTCTGCCTTTCTCCATAATTGCCTTTGTTTGATCCACCTAACCTTTCTTGATTAGGGCTTGTGTCTTGCCCTCTAGATACTTGCTCTTGTTTAATCTTCTGGTTCTGATTAATAACTCTTACTGACTATTTTACATATTTTGCATCACTGCTATGTTCTGTTGTGAATTGATCGCAACTGTCAGTACCAGTTTAGTCTAAACTTCCTTGCTGAGGTTCCTTATGTAGATTAGAAGGATCCTTTAAACTAGTTAGTCAGCGTCAGAGCAACACAACCTTTTCAGCTTGGAAATTATGTTTTTCATATATCTAATAACTAAAAAAAATGCTGGCCACTAGGGTCATGTTAGACTTTTACTTCCTGACCTTTCAGGTAGAGGTTACAGCAGTTTTCTTGGTTAATTGTAGAAAATGTAGAGTGAGATTAATTCATAACAAGCAGCATTCTTGTGTTTTTGTTTAGTATATTTGGGCACATGCTTTGATTTATGTCAATGCACTTACATGATACCAGCAATAGATATTTCCCATTTCTATTTATAGTGCAGAAATTATTTCTTGGAACAAGTGAAAATTTGCTCATTCATGTTATGGAAAAAGTTGAAAATTTTATATTTGATGAGATACGAGAATTGTTTCTAATTCTTTTGTTTAATGGTTTCCTTAAGTGACAAATACAAACTCCGGCAATACTAAATCTCTGATACGGGTTGAAAGATGGGCAAGGAAAGAAAGATTTAAAAATGGAGATAAGTGGGTCATTTGAAATTTGAGTTCGTCAAATTCACCACATGTTCACCGAAAATACAATTTGCCACAAATTAATTTGCCCGAATTTCAATACTGGAAAACTTGTAATTGCTCATAAAATATCAATAATGGAATGGAGAAAGAGAGAGAATCTCACTGGCCATAATAGTTTGCACTTCACGTGCAAAAAAAGAGAGGATCTCACTGACCATAAGAGCTAACACTTTACAGGCAATAGAGAGAGAGAGGACTCCGGTGACCATAGGAGCTTACACTCTACAGGCAGTCGAGAGATAACCCCACTGATCATAAGAGCTTAGACTTTACATGAGAAGGGTAGGACTCTGCTGACCATAAAAGCTTACACTCTATAAGAGAGAAAGACTTTCCCGCTGCAGATGGAAAACACCTCTGTCATACAAACTGTGATTCACTGGGAAACAATGATCTGTAATGGCCCATCTACTGACCACTATTATACAAAGTATAATTCGTAAGTAGTGATGGGAGAGCACTAAAATGCTTGGGTGCTCGTTGCTGGGGTCGAGCAAATTGGAATGCTTGGGTGCTCGACCCGAGCAACGAGCACAATGTAAGTCTGGGGGCAACTCGAGCATTTTTCTGGTGGGTCCCCCCGGCGGTTTGCAGAGGGACTAGAAATTGTGGAAATCTATGGTAACAGTGCTTAAATGACATGGGGACAGCATGGTAAAGACCCCTGGAACCATTTCTGACTCCGAGGTCACTGCTGTGAACAATGTTGTCTGTTATGTGTCGGTAGCTGAGGAGAAATTGCAAAAATAGCCAAAGAAGCAATACACCAGAGAGGCTTGAAACTATTGGATTGAAGGACCCTAAACTAACAGCAACACTAGAAGTAGCCGTGGAGCGTACCTACGGTGATCCTAGAAGCCTCGTCACAGCCAGAGAAATAGCTACATCTAAAGGCAGAAAGATGAATGCTATCTGACCCGTAGCAGAATCCCCAAAGAAATAGGAAGCCCCCAAACATGTAATGGCGGTTAGAAAAGAAGAAAATACGAAGACAGACAGAAATTAGAATGAGCAAACGCTGGGGCCCAATCTGTCTAGATAGAAAAGTATAGGAAAGAATTCTGACTGCAACCCAAAAAAAACCCTGACAAAAATACCAACACTTCTGATTAACAAAAAAACCTGAGATCACACGATCTCTACTACCTAAATCAGATCTCTGGTGTAACACACAGCAATTCAGCAAATAAAAAGTGACATAGGAACAGAGCAAAAGTGCAAACACAAACTGAGCACAATTGCAGCGCCAGGCCCCAAAAGCGGACCAGGCTGAAGTCTACTGCTAAGCAACAAACCAGCAAGGAAAATCCAACCAGAGAAAAAAAAACAGCAAATCACTTATCTGAATGAGAGCAGGAATGCAAGCTGAGCTCCAAGCAAGACATGGAAGAACAATTGATTACCGGCAAGGCTGAAGGGAGTTCAGGTCACATATCAGACCATTCAGAGCCAGCTGAAGGCCATTCAGCATTAGATTCATTACCCTCAACAACCACCAGAGGGAGCCCCAGCTCAGAAGTCGCCTCCAGAGTATTCACAACAGTTGTCAGAGTCTTACGCCACTTTTACAGACTCACAATAAAACATACAAAAATGAAACCAAAATGGATTTTCCTAGGAAATATGTTAAGGAACATCCTTTCCAGGGTATTGACATGTATATAAGGCAAAATAAATAATCAAAAACAAAAATGCTCCTCCACACCTTGGGCTATGTTCACACATAGCGTTTTTGATGCGGTTTTGAACTTTAGCATTGCTTTCAACCAAGACAAATGCATTCACTGGGAAATGTTATTTTAACATTTTACAACTTTATCTGGCCATGTGGTGTGTGACACATCATCAAACACATCCTGTTTCATTTATGAAGGAGGGACTCTGAAAGTCACAAAGCATATTTTTATAGGGCCATCAGGCGGCCTTTACTAATCTTAAAAGGCCAGCAGTCAGCCCTCACTATTCTTAGAGAGCCATCAGCCGGCTATGCTTTGTTGTTCCCATTATTAAACAGTGGGTCTCCTATACTGTTATTGTGCATGCAGTGAGTGGCAGGGCTAGCCAAAATTTGGACGCACCTCAATACCCCCTCGAAGAGACATACAGGAGGGCCTCCTGAAAACAATGTTCCCATTATTAGGAAGTGGGTATCCCATACTGTTTTCCTGGCAGTGAATGCAAGGGCTGCCAAAAATTTGGAGGCACTCCAATGCCCTTGGAAGAGACATGGAGGAGGGCCATGCACTAAGTGAATGGGCTGACAAACATTTACCCCTGGAGGTATACATGAACATACTGTGTAACAATTTTTTTAAGGGCATCATAAACACCCTTTAAAAAAATTATGTGGGTGTTGCATTACGGACCACGGTCACCCTGGTGATATGGTGGTGGAGGATGAGGAGAAGGAGGAGGACAACAGCAAATAGACAAAATCAGGAAGCGCATACCCATGTGTAGGTGTGAAGGGGTGCATGGGAATAGACCTCCCAAAAAACTACACTGGATTTGAGTTTTGTGTTACACCGCTAACATTTGGTGCTGTTGAGAAGTTTGGCCCAATCCAGCCCTTGTTCATTTTTATAAGAGTCAGCCTGTCAGCATTTTCAGTTGACAAGTGGATGTGCTTATCAGTTAATATTTCACCAGCGAGAATAAAAACCCGCTCTGACAAAACAGTAGCGGCAGGGAAGGCCAGGACCTCCAAGGCGTAGAGAGCCAGTTCATGCCACGTGTCCAGCTTGGATACCCAATAATTATAAGGCACAGAAGAATCACAGAGGACATTGATACGGTCAGCAAGGTACTCCCTAAGCATCTTCCCACACTTTGCACTCCTTGTGAGAGTACCCTGAGCCTCAGGGCCTGTGCAATGGGAGAGTCTGAGAAAACTCTCCCAGAACATCAACAGTGTTCCCCTGCCTCTGCTGGATTGGATTTGTGTCTTTCTTGCCTGTACTCCTTGATTGTCCAGCAAACTGTGACCTCTGCCGCCAGCGTTTTCAGATGGGAATTTTTTAGTAATTCCGCAACAAGGGCCTTTTGGTACTGCCCCATTTTAGTAGACCTGTCCACCTCGGGAATAAGAGATAGAAAATTCTCCTTGTAGTGTGGGTCTAGAAGTGTCACCAACCATTCGTGACCGTCACCCAAAAATTTTGAGAACGCAAGGGTTACAGGAAAGGCAGTGTAACATAAACTCAGCCATGCGTACCTGACTGCTAGCAAGCAAGACTTCTGTGTCCTCACCAAGAGGATGACTGACCCTGCTCTCATCCTCCTCGTCCCTGTCCTCAGGACATCCACGCTGAAAAGATGGTATGACAGATGTGCAAGTAGTACCGTCTATAGCGCATGAAACCAGCTCCTGTTCTTCTTCCTCCTCCCTGTCCTCAGGCCATCCACGCTGAACAGACGGTATGACAGTTGTGCAGGTAGTACCCTATATAACGCATGAAACTAGCTCCTGTTCTTCCTCCTCCTCCTCTTCCTCATTATCACCCAATCCACCCATCGGTGATGAGATGAGGCTGGGCTGAGTTTAATGACCCTGTATGGTTCCTTGCTCCATCTCATCGTGCTCCGTCTGCAATGCATTCTCTTTGATTGCAAGCAGAGAGCGTTTCAGAACACAGAGAAGCGGGATGTTGACGCTAATTATGGCATCATCACCGCTCACCATCTTGGTGGAGTCCTCAAAGTTTTGGAGGATGGTACATATGTCTGACATCCATGTCCACTCCTGAGGTCTTATGTGTGAAGTCTGAACTGAATATTGACGGCCTTGTTGATGCTGGTAGTTAACAACTGCCCTCTTCTGCTCACAAATCCCTCCCATCATCTGCAGTGTAGAGTTCCAATGCGTGGGGACATCACACACCAGTTAGTGAGCCAAAAGCTGCAAACGCTGCTGAAGAACGGCAAAATCGGCGGAAGCTGTAGCTGACTTTCTAAAATGGACACACAAGCGGCGAACTTTGACAAGCAGATCCGGCAGCTCCGGGTAGGTTTTGAGAAACCACTGAACCACGAGGTTAAGCACATGGGCCAGGCATGGTACGTGTGTGAGCTTACCTCACCTCAGAGCCGCCACCAGGTTCTGGCCATTGTCACACACAACCATGTCTGGCTGTAGGGTCAGCCACATATCTGCCTGCTCTTTCAGAGCTGTTCACAACTCTTCATCATTGTGTGGTTTGTCACCTAAGCATATTAGCTTCAGCACAGCCTGTTGCCACTTGGTTGAGGTAGTGCTGCAGTGCTTCCAGCTTGTGACTGATGTGGTCATTTTGGAGATGGAGGCTGAAGAAGAGGAGAAGAAGGAGGATGAGGTGCAGGAGCTGTAGACTGTGGGGGCAACCCTGATTGACCGAGGACCCGCAATCCTCGGCGTCGGGAGGACATGTTCCATACCAAAGTCTGACTGGGTCCCGGCTTAAACTATGTTAGTCCAGTGTGCCATCAGCGAGATGTACCGTCCCTGCCCACAAGCACTTGTCCACGTATCCGTGGTTAGGTGGACTTTCCCAGTAATTGCATTGTTGAGGGCACGGGTAATGTTGTAGGACACGTGCTTGCGTAATGCGGGGATAGGACACTGGGAGAAATAGTGGCGGCTGGGGACCGAGTACCGAGGGATGGCCGCCACCATCAGGTTGCAGAAATCTTCACAAGCCTAAAAGGCAACATTTCGAGCGCAAGCATTCGCGAAATGTGGGAATTTAGTAGTGTGGCCTGTGGGGCATTGGCTGCGTATTTGTGCTTGCATTCCAAGGACTAGGGTATGGACAACTGAATGCTGCGCTGGGACAAGGACGTGGACGTGATTGCTGATGGTGCTAGTTGAGTGTGTACAATGACATGTGCAGGGCAGGAGGCATCTTCGCAGGCACCATGGACAAGGGATTGGCTTACATGCACAATAGTGAAAGAAGCAGTGGTGTCACCCGCAGACACTGTTCCTGGACCCTGGGGTTCGGCCCACAAAGTAGGGTGCTTTGCTGCCATGTGCCTGATCATGGTGGTAATGGTCAGGCTAGTAGTTTTGCTACCCCTGGCAAGTGGTGCAAATGGTCTGTTTGGGGTTATCGGCAGAGTCTTTAAAAAACAACCAGACTCGGGAAGACCTAACAGTTGTACTGACAACTTCCATTGTGTTGGTGTTATGGGGAACGGTTGCCCGCCTTCTGTCTGTGGCCACCACACTGCTTCTTCCTGCCTGTTGGGGTGCTACACCTCCCTCCCCCTGTGTGCTGATGTCCTCGCTCTGCATGTCCACCTGCCAGGTTGTGTCAGTTACTATATCATCCACCACCTCGTCTTCCACTTCCGCACACTGGTCCACCTTCTGACTTTCTGGCAATTGTGTCTCATCATTGTTCACCTCTTGTGACACTTTCCCATCGTCGCCTTTATGTGACCGTGGCTGCTCAAATATTTGGGCATCGCTACATGCGATCTCCTCTTGCCCCTCTTCAAGTGGACTGGGCTAGAGGCCCGAATCTATAAATGGAAAACTGAACAGCTCTTTGGAGTGTCCAAGTGTGGGATCAGTTGTCTCCGGGCACTCGGCATGGTGGGAGGAAGGAGGACCAAGGTGAGGTATATGCGATCCAGACTCACAGCTACTGAGACCTGACCATGTGGAAGACATGGTGGTGGTGGTGGTGGCGGCAGAGTGACTGGAAGAATTATCCGCTATCCAACCAACAACCTTTTGACACTGCTCTGGGTTCAATAGTGGTGTGCTGCAGTCCCCTAGTAATTGGGACAGGAAGGTTGGGTGAGAAGATGTGGGAGTTTGTTGTGGCACAATTTCAGCTTACACAGGCTTCAGCCTCTGCATGCACCATCACCATCACGTCCAGTTCCCTGTCCCTTGCCATGTGCCTTGCCCATTTTAAATGGAGGACAATATTTTCCACGTTCACAGATGGCTGAATTTGGAGCGAACTTATATGTGATCCATGTGACTGAAAACCACAGTTTAAAATAGCTGGCCTGTAGGTAACTATTTTTAGCAGCAAACTGGTGTCAACACTTCGCTAACACACTGTAACAAAATTTAAATGGAGGCCAGAAATGGCAAAATTTTCAGCGTACTTATATGTGATCCATGTGACGGACAAACCACAGTTTTAAATAGATGGATTTTTAGCGCTGTAATATGGAAAGGATCTGGCTGTCTCTGGATTGCTTTTTAAGCAAATAATCAGGATTAAGATTAAAAAAAAAAATTATTTCTGGCCCCTGATACCTGGGGCTATGTCTAAAAATATCTGTAAAAGCAGCAGCAGCAGACAGAACTGGAATGGACCCTCTTGCTATATGCACTGCAGTCTGCCACATACACAGCCTGCCTGCCAAGCACTGATATCTATGCAGCTGGATTAGTCCTCAGAAGGACTGTTAGTTGAGATGGATTTGTGTATAATATATTGTGGTATACCTACACTAACTAAGCAACAAGCAAATCTCTCCCTAGCTCAAAAGCAACTCTCCCTACACTGCCTGATTCCGAAATAGACTGTGACGAGCATGGCGGTGCCAGGTCTGATATAGACCTGATGATGCTGTGTGGCCAGCCAATCACTGTAATGCCACAACCAACAGGGCTGCATCATTACAATGTGTGGCAGACAATCCCTGCATGTTCATTGGCTTTCTAAAGAGCGCCAAACATGCAGGAAGGTGACCCGAGCTCCTGCCGAGCAACCCCGGAAATTCTCGGTGAGCTTCGAGCATCTCGAGGGTGAGTACCGGGCAGTAGAGAGCATGCTCGCTCATCACAATTTGTAAGATGTCGTAGCTGCAGGGCATTATGGGGAAGCCCATTTTGTAATCATGTTTGCTCATTTTCTAACACTTCAGCAGTGTGGGAAAGTTTTTTTTGTGACCCACAAATTGAATGTGTTTGAAAAATGCATGAAAACTGCAAAATTCAGGAAATTCAACTCAAAATCAATCCCCGAGAATCAATTCTTTCAACTTTTCTTAAAACATGTCAGTCTATTGATGTTATGTGAAATTTAATATCAAATCCATGCATTATATGAAATATACTACCACAAAATAAAGACCTAAATAGACATGAGAGATATACATTTATTAACAGTTTAGAAAATAATGGAGCAAAACTAATGGTCATGGTGCATTATTGCAAAATTATTAGTCACAAGTGAGTTCAGGAAATGTGAATATTAATAATAATAATAATAATAATCTTTATTTATATAGCGCCATCATATTCCGCAGCGCTTTACAGTTTAACAGTTTCAGAACACAAGTCATAAGTAACAACGTTAATACAGTAATTAAAGCAAATTAAGCCGCCCCTGCTCGTGAGAGCTTACAATCTACAATGAGGTGGGGGAGATACAAAGTACAGGTGTATATATACAATGGTGCATTTACAATGATGGTCCAGCCATCTTGAGGGAGTGAGGGATGGATGGAGATAGTGAATGGGCTACACACACACACACACACTTACACATAGAATGACTTTGATTAGTGAATGTGATAGGCCGCTCTGAACAAATGTGTTTTGAGGGAGCGCCTGAAACCATGCAAATTGTGGATAGTCCTAATTTCTTGGGGTAGAGCATTCCAGAGGATTGGTGCAGCGCGGGAGAAGTCTTGGAGTCGGGAGTGGGAGGTACGGATCAGTGCAGAGGTTAGTCGAAAGTCGTTTGCAGAGCGCAGCAGTCGGTTAGGCCGATAGATAGAAATGAGGGAGGAGATGTAGGGGGGTGCTGCACTGTGGAGAGCTTTGTGGGTGAGAACCAGTACTTTGAATTGTATCCTATAATGAATGGGCAGCCAGTGTAAGGACTGGCGAAGAGCGGACGCGTCCAAGTACCGATTAGCCAGATGGATGACCCTGGCTGCTGCATTAAGGATGGACTGGAGAGGGGATAGTCGAGTAATGGGGAGGCCAAGTAATAGAGCGTTGCAGTAGTCCAGGCGGGAGTGGATCAATGCTACAGTGAGGGTTTTTGTTGTTTCCAAGGTGAGAAAAGGGCGGATTCTAGAGATGTTCTTTAGGTGTAGGCGGCAAGAGCGGGCAAGAGATTGTATATGGGAGGTGAAGGAGAGATTGGTGTCAAACATAACACCCAGACAGCGAGCCTGCTGCCGGGGTGTTATTATGGTGCCGCCCACGGAGAGGGATATGTCAAATTTAGGGAGGTTAGTAGAGCGGGAGCAGAAGAAGTTCAGTTTTGGAGAGGTTGAGTTTCAGATAGAGAGCGGACATGATGTTGGAGACTGCGGACAGACAGTCAGTGGCGTTCTGTAGTACAGCAGGGGTAAGGTCGGGGGATGATTAATATTATGGTTTTCCTTTTGTCCACAGCATGTACAGCATATATTGCATACTCTGCTAGAAAACATTAAAGGGTTTGTCTGATGCCAGTAAAGCCCTTTTTAGTTACCTATCTTTAACCCCTTTACCTACAAGAGAGGTTTGCATGTTAATGACCAGGCCAATTTTTAAAATTCTGACCATTGTCCGTTTATGAGGTAATAACTCTGTAACGCTTCTATGGATCCCTGTGATTCTGTCATTGTTTTTTCGTGACATACTGTACTTCATGATAGTGGTAAAATTTCTTTGATATGACTTGTGTTTATTTGAGAAAAAACGGGAATTATGCAAAAATTTCGAAATTTTCCAACTTTTCATGCCCTTAAATCACAGAGATATGTCACATAAAATACTTAATAAGTAACATTTTCCACGTGTTTACTTTACATCAGCACAATTTTGGAACCAAAATTTTTTTTTGTTAGGAAATTATAAGGGTTAAAAATTAAACATCGATTTCTCATTTTTCCACCATTTTTTTTTTAGGAACCACATCACATTTGAAGTGACTTTGAGGGGTCTATATGATAGAAAATACCCAAAAGTGACACCATTCTAACAACTGCACCCCTGAAAGTGCTCAAAACCACATTCAAGAAGTTCATTACCATTCAGGTGCTTCACAAGAATTTTTGGAATATTTAAAAAAAAAATGAACATTTAACTTTTTTTCACAAAAAATTTATTTCAGATTCATTTTTTTTATTTTACCAAGGGTAACAGGAGAAATTTGACCCCAAAAGTTGTTGTGCAATTTGTCCTGAGTACGCTGATACTCCATATTTTCAGGTAAACCACTGTTTGGGCGCATGGCAGAGCTTGGAAGGGAAGGAGCGCCGTTTGACTTTTCAATTCAAAATTGGCTGGAATTGAGATCGGACGCCATGTCACATTTGGAGAGCCCCTGATGTGTCTAAACAGTGTAAATCACCCAATTCTAACTCCAACCCTAACCCTAAAACACCATTAACCCTAATCCCAACCCTAGCCATAACCCTAACCACAAACCTAACCATAACACACCCCTAACCCTAATCTATACCCTAACTCTAGTCCCAACCATAACCGTAATCCAAACCCTAATGCTAACTTTAGCCCCAACTCTAACCCTAACCCTAACTTTAGCCCCAACCCTAACCCTAACTTTAGCCCCAACCCTAACCCTAACTTTAGCCTCAACCCTAACCCTAACTTTAGCCCAACTCTAACCTTAATGGGAAAATGGAAATAAATCCTTTTTTTATTTTATTATTTTTACCTAAGGGGGCGATAAAGGGGGGGTTGATTTACTATTTTTTTATTTAGATCACTGTGATAGGGTCTATCACCGTGATCAAAATGAACCAATAGGAAAAATCTCCTATAGTTGCCAGCCGACATATGTCAGCGGGATCACTGCTCATGCGCCCACCATTTTCTCACGGAATAAGAAGCCAGCGACCCAGGGGACATGCAGGGACAACGGAGGTACTGGGGGTGATTGGGGGACCCTATTTCTCTCTCCTCTGATGTGCAATCCATCAGATAAGAGAGAAATTAAATGAAAAATCTGACTTTTTTTTGCGGTCGCCGTTATACCGTTAATAACGGCGATCGCAACACCGGGGTCGGTAAATACCAACCCCAATCATGTTCTCTGGGGTCTCGGCTACCCCCGTCAGCTGAGACCCTGAGAATTTCAGATGCTGGGGGCTATATAACCTTAAACCTCACTGCTGTTAAAAAGCAGCGCTGTGGTTTAGGTACCCTTTACTGCCGCCGTTAAAAGGCATATCGGCAGTCGTTAAGGGGTTAAATGTACCTCTCATCATTCTCCCCTGCTTGTGCCGATCACCGGCAGTGCAGGGGAGAATGATGAGAGCCGTGTTCAGCACCCGGCTCTGGGGAACAGCGCTTACTGTAACGCTTCTTCCCTGGTGCCCGTCCGTGTGTCACTGATGCGGCACCCACATGCCACATGTGTGCCGCAAGTATTACACACACGGACACTGACATCTCCGGTACCGGAAATATCAGGACATGTGAAAGAGGCGTTATAGTGGTTTTCATGTTTGGCAGCTGTCACACGCTAAAAAGACGCTTTCTATTGCAAAAAATAATTTTTGCATCACCACATTTTGAGAGCTATAATTTTTCCATATTTTGGCCCACTGAGTCATGTTTGGTCTTGTTTTTCGCAGGACAAGTTGACGTTTTTATTAGTACCATTTTCAGGCACATGACATTTTTTGATCACTTTCTATTCTGATTTTTGGGAGACAGAATAAACAATAACCAGCATTTCATGAATTTCTTTTGGGGGGGGCGTTTACACCATTCCACCTGTGGTGAAATTGATAAGGCAGTTTTATTCTTTTGGTCAGTATGATTACAGCGATACCTCATTTATATAATTTTTTTATGTTTTGGCGCTTTTATATAATAAAAACTATTTTTTAGTAAAAATAATTGTTTTTGCATCACTTTATTCTGACAGCTCGTTTTTTGCGGGACAAGATGAATTTTTCAGCGGTACCATGTGTTTATTTATATCTGTCTTTTTGATGGCGTGTTATTCCACTTTTTGTTCGGCAGTATGATGATAAAGCATTGTTTTTTGCCTCGTTTTTTTATGGTGTTCACTAAAGGGGTTAACTAGTGGGACAGTTTTATAGGTCGGGTCATTATGGATGCGGCGATACCAAATATGTGTACTTTTATTGTTTAGAATTTTTTTTATTCAAATATTTATTTAGTGATAGAATAATATTATTTTTTTTATTTTAAAATTTTTTAAATTTTTAAATTTTTTAATTTTTTTTATTTCATTCTAACTTTTACACTTTGTCCACTATGGGACACTCTTTTTTTGCAGGCTGATCGCTTCTACAGCATGCAGATGAAGCAGCATCTGCATGCTACAGAAGCTGTCAGCACTGCACTCAGTGCACACTAACCTGAGAGACTGCATGACATGCACTGTGTATGACTGGAAGTTTCTCAGTTCTAGTAACCCAGATGTCATCTTGACGACATCGGGTTACCATGGCAGTGATCAGAACTAGGGTTGAGCATTCCGATACTGCAAATATCGGGTATCGGCCGATATTGGCTGTATCGGAATTCCGATTCCGAGTACCGATATTTTCGTCATATCGGAACCGGAATCGGGATTGTCACTGTCACTGTCAGTGTCCGTCGGTCGGGTCTGTCAGGAGTCAGCGGCACTTACCCGGCAGAAGATCTCCGGCGGTCACATCCCGGACTGCTTAATGGCTGCCATCCTCTTCTCCCCGGCGGTCACATGCAGTTTCTCGCGATAACTGCAGTGACTGCTGGGTAATCGCGGCCGTAAAGCAGTCCGATGACGTCACCGCCGGGGAAGCTGGTAAGCAGCTGTGCTGCGTTGCAATGACAGGCTCTGCCTGTCATTCCGATGTAGCAGAGCTGGATCGTCGTGGGACTGTCGTTATGGACTGCGTCGGACAGGTGGTATACTGTTGGTTTGTTTTTTTTATTTTTTTACAGGAGATCGATGGCGTCGCAGGAATGAGAGAGTAATAAAAAAAATGAAAACTGTGTTGTCTCTTTTATTTCATTAAAAGACTTTTTTCTTGCTGTGTCTTTTTTTTACACATTTAAAAACTTTGGGATTAATAATGGATCGGTGTCTTATTGACACCTCTCCATTATTAACCGGGCTTATTGTCACCGTGCAATCAACGGTGACATTAACCCCTTATTACCCCGCTTGCCACCGCTACAGGGCAAGTGGGAAGAGCCGGGTAAAGTGCCACAATTGGCACATCTTTTGATGCGCCAAATGTGGGGCTGCTGTAGCCTGGTATTATCAGGCTGTTGAGGGCCAAAATCCATGGGCCTTGACAGTCTTTTAATACCAGGCCGCAGCAGTCTGCATTTTACTTGGCTGGTTAACAAAAATAGGGGGACCCCTACGCCGTTTTTTTTTCGAGGGGATCCCCTATTTTTGTTAACCAGCCAAGCTAAGCAGACTGCTGTGGCCTGGTATTATCAGGCTTGCAAGGTCCATGGATTATGGATCCTTACCAGCCTGAAAAAACCAGGCCTCAGCGGTCTGCTTCATCTGGCTGGTTAACAAAAATAGGGGGGACCCCACGCCAATTTTTTTCGAGGGGATCCCCTATTTTTGTTAATCAGCCAAGATATGCAGACTGCTGTGGCCTGGTATTATCAGGCTGGCAAGGTCCATGGATCTTGGCTCCTTAACAGCCTGAAAATCCAGGCCTCAGCGGTCTGCTTCATCTGGCTGGTTAACAAAAATAGGGGGGACCCCACGCCATTTTTTTTCGAAGGGAACCCCTATTTTTGTTAATCAGTTCCCTCTGACGTCACTGATGGTGTCCCTGGCTGACCTGAAGTGAAAGTGGAAAGCAATCAATTAAGCTTTCCACTTCCTCTCCTGTCAGCCAGGAGAGGAGCTCATTCATTTGGGGGTTTACTGTGAGGCTGCAGCATTAGCTGCGGTCCCTGCAGTAAACATTAACCCTTTCTGAAGGATTACACCGTGGGACCTGACTGTGCATCGGATTGGTAAGAATAATTTTGCTTTATTATTTTATTTTTATTACAGGAAATGGTTTTAGCAGGTAAATAAAATATGGTCAAAAACTGTGTGATTATTTCATTAAACTTCTTTTTTATTAAAGTGTGTGTGTTTGATTTTTCTTTCATACAATAGGATTAATAATTGATAGTTGTCTAATTGACAGCTCTCAATTATTAACCTGGCTTAAAGTGACCTTTCAATTGCAAGGTCATTTTAACCCCTTATTAACCCATTCGCCACCGCTACAGGGCAATGGGAATAGACGGGCAAAGTGCCAGAAAGGGCAAATCTAATTAGAGATTTGCCCTTTCTGGGGTGTCTGGGGGCAGATGTTAAGTAGCCGGGGGGGGCCAAAAAAATGGTCCCTCTCTGGGCTATTATTATCTGCCCCCACTCACTGGCTTTGTCTGTCTGGTTGCGAAAATAGGGCGGGAGCCCACGCATTTTTTTTCAGCAATTTTACACCTCATATATATATATACATGTCATTGAATTTGTGACACATATATATATATATTTATATTTATAGTTCATACACTTCTACATAGTATAATAGCCGCTAATTCAATTGCCGGCTTTTGTGAAAATGCAGAACCCGACATGAAATGACACTTGGTGTACATAGGGTTAACCATGTCTTTTCATGTAGTTTGATATCTGATTTGCACAAACAATTACATGAGTCTAGTGTGCAAAATTTCACACCTGTAGGGGTTAATTAAAGGTGTAAATTCGTACAAAAAAGTCGTTTTTTTCAACGAATTTACACCTTTAATTAACCCCTACAGGTGTGAAATTTTGCACACATAACTGATGTAATTGTTTGTGCAAATCAGATATCAAACACATGAAAAGACATGGTTAACCCTATGTACACCAAGTGTCATTTCATGTCGGGTTCTGCATTTTCACAAAAGCCGGCAATTGAATTAGCGGCTATTATACTATGTAGAAGTGTATGAACTATAAATATATATATATATATATATGTGTCACAAATTCAATGACATGTATATATATATATGAGGTGTAAAATTGCTGAAAAAAAATGCGTGGGCTCCCGCCCTATTTTCGCAACCAGACAGACAAAGCCAGTGAGTGGGGGCAGATAATAATAGCCCAGAGAGGGACCATTTTTTTGGCCCCCCCCGGCTACTTAACATCTGCCCCCAGACACCCCAGAAAGGGCAAATCTCTAATTAGATTTGCCCTTTCTGGCACTTTGCCCGTCTATTCCCATTGCCCTGTAGCGGTGGCGAATGGGTTAATAAGGGGTTAAAATGACCTTGCAATTGAAAGGTCACTTTAAGCCAGGTTAATAATTGAGAGCTGTCAATTAGACAACTATCAATTATTAATCCTATTGTATGAAAGAAAAATCAAACACACACACTTTAATAAAAAAGAAGTTTAATGAAATAATCACACAGTTTTTGACCATATTTTATTTACCTGCTAAAACCATTTCCTGTAATAAAAATAAAATAATAAAGCAAAATTATTCTTACCAATCCGATGCACAGTCAGGTCCCACGGTGTAATCCTTCAGAAAGGGTTAATGTTTACTGCAGGGACCGCAGCTAATGCTGCAGCCTCACAGTAAACCCCCAAATGAATGAGCTCCTCTCCTGGCTGACAGGAGAGGAAGTGGAAAGCTTAATTGATTGCTTTCCACTTTCACTTCAGGTCAGCCAGGGACACCAACTCAGTGACGTCAGTGAGGAACTGATTTAACAAAAAATAGGGGTTCCTTCGATAAAAAAAATGGCGTGCGGGGTCCCCCCTATTTTTGTTAACCAGCCAGATGAAGCAGACCGCTGAGGCCTGGATTTTCAGGCTGTTAAGGAGCCAAGATCCATGGACCTTGCAGCCTGATAATACCAGGCCACAGCAGTCTGCATATCTTGGCTGATTAACAAAAATAGGGGATCCCCTCGAAAAAAAATGGCGTGGGGTCCCCCCTATTTTTGTTAACCAGCCAGATGAAAGCAGACCGCTGGGCCTGGTTTTCAGGCTGTAAGGACCATGATCCTTGGACCTTGCACAGCCTGATAATACCAGGCCACAGCAGCCCCATCTTGGCATAAAAATATGTGGATCCCCTCTTGCTGGTCCTACGCCATGAAGCAGATAGGGGTATAGGGGTAATCACCGCTGTGCAAGTGAAATAAGCCACGTCTGCTAGCTTGTGGTAACAAAAATAGGGGATCCCCTGAAAAAAAAACGCGTAGGGGTCCTATTTTTGTTAACCAGCCAAGTAAAATGCAGACTGCTGCGGCCTGGTATTAAAAGACTGTCAAGGCCATGGATTTTGGCCCTCAACAGCCTGATAATACCAGGCTACAGCAGCCCCACATTTGGCGCATCAAAAGATGTGCCAATTGTGGCACTTTACCCGGCTCTTCCCACTTGCCCTGTAGCGGTGGCAAGCGGGGTAATAAGGGGTTAATGTCACCGTTGATTGCACGGTGACAATAAGCCCGGTTAATAATGGAGAGGTGTCAATAAGACACCGATCCATTATTAATCCCAAAGTTTTTAAATGTGTAAAAAAAGACACAGCAAGAAAAAGTATTTTAATGAAATAAAAGAGACAACACAGTTTTCATTTTTTTTATTACTCTCTCATTCCTGCGACGCATCGATCTCCTGTAAAAAAATAAAAAAAACAAACCAACAGTATACCACCTGTCCGACGCAGTCCATAACGACAGTCCCACGACGATCCAGCTCTGCTACATCGGAAATGACAGGCAGAGCCTGTCATTGCAACGCAGCACAGCTGCTTACCAGCTTCCCCGGCGGTGACGTCATCGGACTGCTTTACGGCCGCGATTACCCAGCAGTCACTGCAGTTATCGCGAGAAACTGCATGTGACCGCCGGGGAGAAGAGGATGGCGCCATTAAGCAGTCCGGGATGTGACCGCCGGAGATCTTCTGCCGGGTAAGTGCCGCTGACTCCTGACAGACCCGACCGACGGACACTGACAGTGACAGTGACAATCCCGATTCCGGTATCCGATATGACGAAAATATCGGTACTCGGAATCGGAATTCCGATACAGCCAATATCGGCCGATACCCGATATTTGCAGTATCGGAATGCTCAACCCTAGTTCTGATCACTGCCATGGTAACCCGATGTCGTCAAGATGACATCTGGGTTACTAGAACTGAGAAACTTCCAGTCATACACAGTGCATGTCATGCAGTCTCTCAGGTTAGTGTGCACTGAGTGCAGTGCTGACAGCTTCTGTAGCATGCAGATGCTGCTTCATCTGCATGCTGTAGAAGCGATCAGCCTGCAAAAAAAGAGTGTCCCATAGTGGGACAAAGTGTAAAAGTTAGAATGAAATAAAAAAAATTTAAAATAATTGTAAAAATATTTTAAAAATAATAAAAAAAAATCAATATTTATTCTATCACTAAATAAATATTTGAATAAAAAAAATTCTAAACAATAAAAGTACACATATTTGGTATCGCCGCATCCATAATGACCCGACCTATAAAACTGTCCCACTAGTTAACCCCTTTAGTGAACACCATAAAAAAACGAGGCAAAAAACAATGCTTTATCATCATACTGCCGAACAAAAGTGGAATAACACGCCATCAAAAAGACAGATATAAATAAACACATGGTACCGCTGAAAAATTCATCTTGTCCCGCAAAAAACGAGCTGTCAGAATAAAGTGATGCAAAAACAATTATTTTTACTAAAAAATAGTTTTTATTATATAAAAGCGCCAAAACATAAAAAAATTATATAAATGAGGTATCGCTGTAATCATACTGACCAAAAGAATAAAACTGCCTTATCAATTTCACCACAGGTGGAATGGTGTAAACGCCCCCCCCAAAAGAAATTCATGAAATGCTGGTTATTGTTTATTCTGTCTCCCAAAAATCAGAATAGAAAGTGATCAAAAAATGTCATGTGCCTGAAAATGGTACTAATAAAAACGTCAACTTGTCCTGCGAAAAAACAAGACCAAACATGACTCAGTGGGCCAAAATATGGAAAAATTATAGCTCTCAAAATGTGGTGATGCAAAAATTATTTTTTGCAATAGAAAGCGTCTTTTTAGCGTGTGACAGCTGCCAAACATGAAAACCACTATAACGCCTCTTTCACATGTCCTGATATTTCCGGTACCGGAGATGTCAGTGTCCGTGTGTGTAATACTTGCGGCACACATGTGGCATGTGGGTGCCGCATCAGTGACACACGGACGGGCACCAGGGAAGAAGCGTTACAGTAAGCGCTGTTCCCCAGAGCCGGGTGCTGAACACGGCTCTCATCATTCTCCCCTGCACTGCCGGTGATCGGCACAAGCAGGGGAGAATGATGAGAGGTACATTTAACCCCTTAACGACTGCCGATATGCCTTTTAACGGCGGCAGTAAAGGGTACCTAAACCACAGCGCTGCTTTTTAACAGCAGTGAGGTTTAAGGTTATATAGCCCCCAGCATCTGAAATTCTCAGGGTCTCAGCTGACGGGGGTAGCCGAGACCCCAGAGAACATGATTGGGGTTGGTATTTACCGACCCCGGTGTTGCGATCGCCGTTATTAACGGTATAACGGCGACCGCAAAAAAAAGTCAGATTTTTCATTTAATTTCTCTCTTATCTGATGGATTGCACATCAGAGGAGAGAGAAATAGGGTCCCCCAATCACCCCCAGTACCTCCGTTGTCCCTGCATGTCCCCTGGGTCGCTGGCTTCTTATTCCGTGAGAAAATGGTGGGCGCATGAGCAGTGATCCCGCTGACATATGTCGGCTGGCAACTATAGGAGATTTTTCCTATTGGTTCATTTTGATCACGGTGATAGACCCTATCACAGTGATCTAAATAAAAAAATAGTAAATCAACCCCCCCTTTATCGCCCCCTTAGGTAAAAATAATAAAATAAAAAAAGGATTTATTTCCATTTTCCCATTAAGGTTAGAGTTGGGCTAAAGTTAGGGTTAGGGTTGAGGCTAAAGTTAGGGTTAGGGTTGGGGCTAAAGTTAGGGTTAGGGTTGGGGCTAAAGTTAGGGTTAGGGTTAGAGTTGGGGCTAAAGTTAGCATTAGGGTTTGGATTACGGTTATGGTTGGGACTAGAGTTAGGGTATAGATTAGGGTTAGGGGTGTGTTATGGTTAGGTTTGTGGTTAGGGTTATGGCTAGGGTTGGGATTAGGGTTAATGGTGTTTTAGGGTTAGGGTTGGAGTTAGAATTGGGTGATTTACACTGTTTAGACACATCAGGGGCTCTCCAAATGTGACATGGCGTCCGATCTCAATTCCAGCCAATTTTGAATTGAAAAGTCAAACGGCGCTCCTTCCCTTCCAAGCTCTGCCATGCGCCCAAACAGTGGTTTACCTGAAAATATGGAGTATCAGCGTACTCAGGACAAATTGCACAACAACTTTTGGGGTCAAATTTCTCCTGTTACCCTTGGTAAAATAAAAAAAATGAATCTGAAATAAATTTTTTGTGAAAAAAAGTTAAATGTTCATTTTTTTTTTAAATATTCCAAAAATTCTTGTGAAGCACCTGAATGGTAATGAACTTCTTGAATGTGGTTTTGAGCACTTTCAGGGGTGCAGTTGTTAGAATGGTGTCACTTTTGGGTATTTTCTATCATATAGACCCCTCAAAGTCACTTCAAATGTGATGTGGTTCCTAAAAAAAAAATGGTGGAAAAATGAGAAATCGATGTTTAATTTTTAACCCTTATAATTTCCTAACAAAAAAAAATTTTGGTTCCAAAATTGTGCTGATGTAAAGTAAACACGTGGAAAATGTTACTTATTAAGTATTTTATGTGACATATCTCTGTGATTTAAGGGCATGAAAAGTGGAAAATTTCGAAATTTTTGCATAATTCCCGTTTTTTCTCAAATAAACACAAGTCATATCAAAGAAATTTTACCACTATCATGAAGTACAGTATGTCACGAAAAAACAATGACAGAATCACAGGGATCCATAGAAGCGTTACAGAGTTATTACCTCTAAACGGACAATGGTCAGAATTTTAAAAATTGGCCTGGTCATTAACATGCAAACCTCTCTTGTAGGTAAAGGGGTTAAAGATAGGTAACTAAAAAGGGCTTTACTGGCATCAGACAAACCCTTTAATGTTTTCTAGCAGAGTATGCAATATATGCTGTACATGCTGTGGACAAAAGGAAAACCATAATATTAATCATCCCCCGACCTTACCCCTGCTGTACTACAGAACGCCACTGACTGTCTGTCCGCAGTCTCCAACATCATGTCCGCTCTCTATCTGAAACTCAACCTCTCCAAAACTGAACTTCTTCTGCTCCCGCTCTACTAACCTCCCTAAATTTGACATATCCCTCTCCGTGGGCGGCACCATAATAACACCCCGGCAGCAGGCTCGCTGTCTGGGTGTTATGTTTGACACCAATCTCTCCTTCACCTCCCATATACAATCTCTTGCCCGCTCTTGCCGCCTACACCTAAAGAACATCTCTAGAATCCGCCCTTTTCTCACCTTGGAAACAACAAAAACCCTCACTGTAGCATTGATCCACTCCCGCCTGGACTACTGCAACGCTCTATTACTTGGCCTCCCCATTACTCGACTATCCCCTCTCCAGTCCATCCTTAATGCAGCAGCCAGGGTCATCCATCTGGCTAATCGGTACTTGGACGCGTCCGCTCTTCGCCAGTCCTTACACTGGCTGCCCATTCATTATAGGATACAATTCAAAGTACTGGTTCTCACCCACAAAGCTCTCCACAGTGCAGCACCCCCCTACATCTCCTCCCTCATTTCTATCTATCGGCCTAACCGACTGCTGCGCTCTGCAAACGACTTTCGACTAACCTCTGCACTGATCCGTACCTCCCACTCCCGACTCCAAGACTTCTCCCGCGCTGCACCAATCCTCTGGAATGCTCTACCCCAAGAAATTAGGACTATCCACAATTTGCATGGTTTCAGGCGCTCCCTCAAAACACATTTGTTCAGAGCGGCCTATCACATTCACTAATCAAAGTCATTCTATGTGTAAGTGTGTGTGTGTGTGTGTAGCCCATTCACTATCTCCATCCATCCCTCACTCCCTCAAGATGGCTGGACCATCATTGTAAATGCACCATTGTATATATACACCTGTACTTTGTATCTCCCCCACCTCATTGTAGATTGTAAGCTCTCACGAGCAGGGGCGGCTTAATTTGCTTTAATTACTGTATTAACGTTGTTACTTATGACTTGTGTTCTGAAACTGTTAAACTGTAAAGGCTGCGGAATATGATGGCGCTATATAAATAAAGATTATTATTATTATTATTATTAATATTCACATTTCCTGAACTCACTTGTGACTAATAATTTTGCAATAATGCACCATGACCATTAGTTTTGCTCCATTATTTTCTAAACTGTTAATAAATGTATATCTCTCATGTCTATTTAGGTCTTTATTTTGTGGTAGTATATTTCATATAATGCATGGATTTGATATTAAATTTCACATAACATCAATAGACTGACATGTTTTAAGAAAAGTTGAAAGAATTGATTCTCGGGGATTGATTTTGAGTTGAATTTCCTGAATTTTGCAGTTTTCATGCATTTTTCAAACACATTCAATTTGTGGGTCACAAAAAAAACTTTCCCACACTGCTGAAGTGTTAGAAAATGAGCAAACATGATTACAAAATGGGCTTCCCCATAATGCCCTGCAGCTACGACATCTTACAAATTGTGATGAGCGAGCATGCTCTCTACTGCCCGGTACTCACCCTCGAGATGCTCGAAGCTCACCGAGAATTTCCGGGGTTGCTCGGCAGGAGCTCGGGTCACCTTCCTGCATGTTTGGCGCTCTTTAGAAAGCCAATGAACATGCAGGGATTGTCTGCCACACATTGTAATGATGCAGCCCTGTTGGTTGTGGCATTACAGTGATTGGCTGGCCACACAGCATCATCAGGTCTATATCAGACCTGGCACCGCCATGCTCGTCACAGTCTATTTCGGAATCAGGCAGTGTAGGGAGAGTTGCTTTTGAGCTAGGGAGAGATTTGCTTGTTGCTTAGTTAGTGTAGGTATACCACAATATATTATACACAAATCCATCTCAACTAACAGTCCTTCTGAGGACTAATCCAGCTGCATAGATATCAGTGCTTGGCAGGCAGGCTGTGTATGTGGCAGACTGCAGTGCATATAGCAAGAGGGTCCATTCCAGTTCTGTCTGCTGCTGCTGCTTTTACAGATATTTTTAGACATAGCCCCAGGTATCAGGGGCCAGAAATAATTTTTTTTTTTAATCTTAATCCTGATTATTTGCTTAAAAAGCAATCCAGAGACAGCCAGATCCTTTCCATATTACAGCGCTAAAAATCCATCTATTTAAAACTGTGGTTTGTCCGTCACATGGATCACATATAAGTACGCTGAAAATTTTGCCATTTCTGGCCTCCATTTAAATTTTGTTACAGTGTATTAGCGAAGTGTTGACACCAGTTTGCTGCTAAAAATAGTTACCTACAGGCCAGCTATTTTAAACTGTGGTTTTCAGTCACATGGATCACATATAAGTTCGCTCCAAATTCAGCCATCTGTGAACGTGGAAAATATTGTCCTCCATTTAAAATGGGCAAGGCACATGGCAAGGGACAGGGAACTGGACGTGATGGTGATGGTGCATGCAGAGGCTGAAGCCTGTGTAAGCTGAAATTGTGCCACAACAAACTCCCACATCTTCTCACCCAACCTTCCTGTCCCAATTACTAGGGGACTGCAGCACACCACTATTGAACCCAGAGCAGTGTCAAAAGGTTGTTGGTTGGATAGCGGATAATTCTTCCAGTCACTCTGCCGCCACCACCACCACCACCATGTCTTCCACATGGTCAGGTCTCAGTAGCTGTGAGTCTGGATCGCATATACCTCACCTTGGTCCTCCTTCCTCCCACCATGCCGAGTGCCCGGAGACAACTGATCCCACACTTGGACACTCCAAAGAGCTGTTCAGTTTTCCATTTATAGATTCGGGCCTCTAGCCCAGTCCACTTGAAGAGGGGCAAGAGGAGATCGCATGTAGCGATGCCCAAATATTTGAGCAGCCACGGTCACATAAAGGCGACGATGGGAAAGTGTCACAAGAGGTGAACAATGATGAGACACAATTGCCAGAAAGTCAGAAGGTGGACCAGTGTGCGGAAGTGGAAGACGAGGTGGTGGATGATATAGTAACTGACACAACCTGGCAGGTGGACATGCAGAGCGAGGACATCAGCACACAGGGGGAGGGAGGTGTAGCACCCCAACAGGCAGGAAGAAGCAGTGTGGTGGCCACAGACAGAAGGCGGGCAACCGTTCCCCATAACACCAACACAATGGAAGTTGTCAGTACAACTGTTAGGTCTTCCCGAGTCTGGTTGTTTTTTAAAGACTCTGCCGATAACCCCAAACAGACCATTTGCACCACTTGCCAGGGGTAGCAAAACTACTAGCCTGACCATTACCACCATGATCAGGCACATGGCAGCAAAGCACCCTACTTTGTGGGCCGAACCCCAGGGTCCAGGAACAGTGTCTGCGGGTGACACCACTGCTTCTTTCACTATTGTGCATGTAAGCCAATCCCTTGTCCATGGTGCCTGCGAAGATGCCTCCTGCCCTGCACATGTCATTGTACACACTCAACTAGCACCATCAGCAATCACGTCCACGTCCTTGTCCCAGCGCAGCATTCAGTTGTCCATACCCTAGTCCTTGGAATGCAAGCACAAATACGCAGCCAATGCCCCACAGGCCACACTACTAAATTCCCACATTTCGCGAATGCTTGCGCTCGAAATGTTGCCTTTTAGGCTTGTGAAGATTTCTGCAACCTGATGGTGGCGGCCATCCCTCGGTACTCGGTCCCCAGCCGCCACTATTTCTCCCAGTGTCCTATCCCCGCATTACGCAAGCACGTGTCCTACAACATTACCCGTGCCCTCAACAATGCAATTACTGGGAAAGTCCACCTAACCACGGATACGTGGACAAGTGCTTGTGGGCAGGGACGGTACATCTCGCTGATGGCACACTGGACTAACATAGTTTAAGCCGGGACCCAGTCAGACTTTGGTATGGAACATGTCCTCCCGACGCCGAGGATTGCGGGTCCTCGGTCAATCAGGGTTGCCCCCACAGTCTACAGCTCCTGCACCTCATCCTCCTTCTTCTCCTCTTCTTCAGCCTCCATCTCCAAAATGACCACATCAGTCACAAGCTGGAAGCACTGCAGCACTACCTCAACCAAGTGGCAACAGGCTGTGCTGAAGCTAATATGCTTAGGTGACAAACCACACAATGATGAAGAGTTGTGAACAGCTCTGAAAGAGCAGGCAGATATGTGGCTGACCCTACAGCCAGACATGGTTGTGTGTGACAATGGCCAGAACCTGGTGGCGGCTCTGAGGTGAGGTAAGCTCACACACGTACCATGCCTGGCCCATGTGCTTAACCTCGTGGTTCAGTGGTTTCTCAAAACCTACCCGGAGCTGCCGGATCTGCTTGTCAAAGTTCGCCGCTTGTGTGTCCATTTTAGAAAGTCAGCTACAGCTTCCGCCGATTTTGCCGTTCTTCAGCAGCGTTTGCAGCTTTTGGCTCACTAACTGGTGTGTGATGTCCCCACGCATTGGAACTCTACACTGCAGATGATGGGAGGGATTTGTGAGCAGAAGAGGGCAGTTGTTAACTACCAGCATCAACAAGGCCGTCAATATTCAGTTCAGACTTCACACATAAGACCTCAGGAGTGGACATGGATGTCAGACATATGTACCATCCTCCAAAACTTTGAGGACTCCACCAAGATGGTGAGCGGTGATGATGCCATAATTAGCGTCAACATCCCGCTTCTCTGTGTTCTGAAACGCTCTCTGCTTGCAATCAAAGAGAATGCATTGCAGACGGAGCACGATGAGATGGAGCAAGGAACCATACAGGGTCATTAAACTCAGCCCAGCCTCATCTCATCACCGATGGGTGGATTGGGTGATAATGAGGAAGAGGAGGAGGAGGAAGAACAGGAGCTAGTTTCATGCGTTATATAGGGTACTACCTGCACAACTGTCATACCGTCTGTTCAGCGTGGATGGCCTGAGGACAGGGAGGAGGAAGAAGAACAGGAGCTGGTTTCATGCGCTATAGACGGTACTACTTGCACATCTGTCATACCATCTTTTCAGCGTGGATGTCCTGAGGACAGGGACGAGGAGGATGAGAGCAGGGTCAGTCATCCTCTTGGTGAGGACACAGAAGTCTTGCTTGCTAGCAGTCAGGTACGCATGGCTGAGTTTATGTTACACTGCCTTTCCTGTAACCCTTGCGTTCTCAAAATTTTTGGGTGACGGTCACGAATGGTTGGTGACACTTCTAGACCCACACTACAAGGAGAATTTTCTATCTCTTATTCCCGAGGTGGACAGGTCTACTAAAATGGGGCAGTACCAAAAGGCCCTTGTTGCGGAATTACTAAAAAAATTCCCATCTGAAAACGCTGGCGGCAGAGGTCACAGTTTGCTGGACAATCAAGGAGTACAGGCAAGAAAGACACAAATCCAATCCAGCAGAGGCAGGGGAACACTGTTGATGTTCTGGGAGAGTTTTCTCAGACTCTCCCATTGCACAGGCCCTGAGGCTCAGGGTACTCTCACAAGGAGTGCAAAGTGTGGGAAGATGCTTAGGGAGTACCTTGCTGACCGTATCAATGTCCTCTGTGATTCTTCTGTGCCTTATAATTATTGGGTATCCAAGCTGGACACGTGGCATGAACTGGCTCTCTACGCCTTGGAGGTCCTGGCCTTCCCTGCCGCTACTGTTTTGTCAGAGCGGGTTTTTATTCTCGCTGGTGAAATATTAACTGATAAGCACATCCACTTGTCAACTGAAAATGCTGACAGGCTGACTCTTATAAAAATGAACAAGGGCTGGATTGGGCCAAACTTCTCAACAGCACCAAATGTTAGCGGTGTAACACAAAACTCAAATCCAGTGTAGTTTTTTGGGAGGTCTATTCCCATGCACCCCTTCACACCTACACATGGGTATGCGCTTCCTGATTTTGTCTATTTGCTGTTGTCCTCCTCCTTCTCCTCATCCTCCACCACCATATCACCAGGGTGACCGTGGTCCGTAATGCAACACCCACATAATTTTTTTAAAGGGTGTTTATGATGCCCTTAAAAAAATTGTTACACAGTATGTTCATGTATACCTCCAGGGGTAAATGTTTGTCAGCCCATTCACTTAGTGCATGGCCCTCCTCCATGTCTCTTCCAAGGGCATTGGAGTGCCTCCAAATTTTTGGCAGCCCTTGCATTCACTGCCAGGAAAACAGTATGGGATACCCACTTCCTAATAATGGGAACATTGTTTTCAGGAGGCCCTCCTGTATGTCTCTTCGAGGGGGTATTGAGGTGCGTCCAAATTTTGGCTAGCCCTGCCACTCACTGCATGCACAATAACAGTATAGGAGACCCACTGTTTAATAATGGGAACAACAAAGCATAGCCGGCTGATGGCTCTCTAAGAATAGTGAGGGCTGACTGCTGGCCTTTTAAGATTAGTAAAGGCCGCCTGATGGCCCTATAAAAATATGCTTTGTGACTTTCAGAGTCCCTCCTTCATAAATGAAACAGGATGTGTTTGATGATGTGTCACACACCACATGGCCAGATAAAGTTGTAAAATGTTAAAATAACATTTCCCAGTGAATGCATTTGTCTTGGTTGAAAGCAATGCTAAAGTTCAAAACCGCATCAAAAACCTATGTGTGAACATAGCCCAAGGTGTGGAGGAGCATTTTTGTTTTTGATTATTTATTTTGCCTTATATACATGTCAATACCCTGGAAAGGATGTTCCTTAACATATTTCCTAGGAAAATCCATTTTGGTTTCATTTTTGTATGTTTTATTGTGAGTCTGTAAAAGTGGCGTAAGACTCTGACAACTGTTGTGAATACTCTGGAGGCGACTTCTGAGCTGGGGCTCCCTCTGGTGGTTGTTGAGGGTAATGAATCTAATGCTGAATGGCCTTCAGCTGGCTCTGAATGGTCTGATATGTGACCTGAACTCCTTCAGCCTTGCCGGTAATCAATTGTTCTTCCATGTCTTGCTTGGAGCTCAGCTTGCATTCCTGCTCTCATTCAGATAAGTGATTTGCTGTTTTTTTTTCTCTGGTTGGATTTTCCTTGCTGGTTTGTTGCTTAGCAGTAGACTTCAGCCTGGTCCGCTTTTGGGGCCTGGCGCTGCAATTGTGCTCAGTTTGTGTTTGCACTTTTGCTCTGTTCCTATGTCACTTTTTATTTGCTGAATTGCTGTGTGTTACACCAGAGATCTGATTTAGGTAGTAGAGATCGTGTGATCTCAGGTTTTTTTGTTAATCAGAAGTGTTGGTATTTTTGTCAGGGTTTTTTTGGGTTGCAGTCAGAATTCTTTCCTATACTTTTCTATCTAGACAGATTGGGCCCCAGCGTTTGCTCATTCTAATTTCTGTCTGTCTTCGTATTTTTTCTTCTTCTAACCGCCATTACATGTTTGGGGGCTTCCTATTTCTTTGGGGATTCTGCTACGGGTCAGATAGCATTCATCTTTCTGCCTTTAGATGTAGCTATTTCTCTGGCTGTGACGAGGCTTCTAGGATCACCGTAGGTACGCTCCACGGCTACTTCTAGTGTTGCTGTTAGTTTAGGGTCCTTCAATCCAATAGTTTCAAGCCTCTCTGGTGTATTGCTTCTTTGGCTATTTTTGCAATTTCTCCTCAGCTACCGACACATAACAGACAACATTGTTCACAGCAGTGACCTCGGAGTCAGAAATGGTTCCAGGGGTCTTTACCATGCTGTCCCCATGTCATTTAAGCACTGTTACCATAGATTTCCACAATTTCTAGTCCCTCTGCAAACCGCGGGGGGACCCACCAGAAAAATGCTCGAGTTGCCCCCAGACTTACATTGTGCTCGTTGCTCGGGTCGAGCACCCAAGCATTCCAATTTGCTCGACCCCAGCAACGAGCACCCAAGCATTTTAGTGCTCTCCCATCACTACTTACGAATTATACTTTGTATAATAGTGGTCAGTAGATGGGCCATTACAGATCATTGTTTCCCAGTGAATCACAGTTTGTATGACAGAGGTGTTTTCCATCTGCAGCGGGAAAGTCTTTCTCTCTTATAGAGTGTAAGCTTTTATGGTCAGCAGAGTCCTACCCTTCTCATGTAAAGTCTAAGCTCTTATGATCAGTGGGGTTATCTCTCGACTGCCTGTAGAGTGTAAGCTCCTATGGTCACCGGAGTCCTCTCTCTCTCTATTGCCTGTAAAGTGTTAGCTCTTATGGTCAGTGAGATCCTCTCTTTTTTTGCACGTGAAGTGCAAACTATTATGGCCAGTGAGATTCTCTCTCTTTCTCCATTCCATTATTGATATTTTATGAGCAATTACAAGTTTTCCAGTATTGAAATTCGGGCAAATTAATTTGTGGCAAATTGTATTTTCGGTGAACATGTGGTGAATTTGACGAACTCAAATTTCAAATGACCCACTTATCTCCATTTTTAAATCTTTCTTTCCTTGCCCATCTTTCAACCCGTATCAGAGATTTAGTATTGCCGGAGTTTGTATTTGTCACTTAAGGAAACCATTAAACAAAAGAATTAGAAACAATTCTCGTATCTCATCAAATATAAAATTTTCAACTTTTTCCATAACATGAATGAGCAAATTTTCACTTGTTCCAAGAAATAATTTCTGCACTATAAATAGAAATGGGAAATATCTATTGCTGGTATCATGTAAGTGCATTGACATAAATCAAAGCATGTGCCCAAATATACTAAACAAAAACACAAGAATGCTGCTTGTTATGAATTAATCTCACTCTACATTTTCTACAATTAACCAAGAAAACTGCTGTAACCTCTACCTGAAAGGTCAGGAAGTAAAAGTCTAACATGACCCTAGTGGCCAGCATTTTTTTTATTTATTAGATATATGAAAAACATAATTTCCAAGCTGAAAAGGTTGTGTTGCTCTGACGCTGACTAACTAGTTTAAAGGATCCTTCTAATCTACATAAGGAACCTCAGCAAGGAAGTTTAGACTAAACTGGTACTGACAGTTGCGATCAATTCACAACAGAACATAGCAGTGATGCAAAATATGTAAAATAGTCAGTAAGAGTTATTAATCAGAACCAGAAGATTAAACAAGAGCAAGTATCTAGAGGGCAAGACACAAGCCCTAATCAAGAAAGGTTAGGTGGATCAAACAAAGGCAATTATGGAGAAAGGCAGAAGGATATAGGCACATCTGATTCTCCCAACCCTTTTTATGATTTAACCCCTTTCAGATGTGATCCATTTACGACACGTCACATGCCAGTGAATGAAACAGGCTTGGAAGCTGAGCCCACTCCATAAACTGCAGGTTCTGGCTGTGCTATACAGACAACACCTACTCCTAATAGAAGATCCAGCCCTCATCCCAGCTAATTAACCCTTTAGATGCAACTATAAATTGAAGACCAAAATTGTTAAAATGTTAACAATGTCAAGGTTACAAGTCCATCTCCAGAGATCTTGAAGTTTCTTTGTCCATGGTGTGCAACATAATCAAGAAGTTTACAACCCATGGCACTGTAGCTAATCTCCCTGGACATTGACGGCAGAGAAAAATTGATGAAAGGTTGCAATGCAGGATAGTTCGGGTGGTGAATAAGCAGCTCCAAACAAGTTCCAAATAAATTCATGCTGTTCTGCAGGTTAAGGGTGCATCAGTGTCAGCGCAAACTATCCATCGACATTTGAATGAAATGAAATACTACACCAGGAGACCCAGTAGGGCCGCACTTCTGACACAGACATAAAAAATCTAGAGGGCAGTATGCCAAAATGTAGATGAGTGAGCCAAAATCTTTCTGTTAAAGTGTCTTGTGGCAGATGAGACCAAGATAGAGCTTTTCTGTAAATCACATCATTATACTGTTTACTGAAAATGGAATGAGAAAAAAACACAGTACCTACAGTCAAATATTTTGGAGGTTCAAAGATGTTTTGCTGCTCTGGCACTGGGTTCCTTAATTGGGTGCAAAGAGTCATGAAATCTGAAGATTACCAAAGGATTTGAGGTCTCAATGTAGTGCCCTATGTCAGAAAGCAGGGTTTGCATCCTAGGTCATGTGTCTTTCAGCAGGACAATGAAGCCAAACATACTTCAGAATTCTCCAGTGCTTCCATCCATTTCTGGGTTCTTCTTGAAGTGGACAGTAATGAGTCCGGATCTAAATCCCATTGAACACCTATGAAGAGATCTTAAAATAGCTGTTAAGAGAAGGCACCATTCAAATATGAGAGACCTGGAACAGTTTGTAAAAGAGTGGTCTAAAATATCAGTTAAGAGGTGTACAGTCATGGCCAAAAGTTTTGAGAATGACACAAATATTATATTTTCACATGATCTGCTGCCCTCTGGTTTTTATGTGTGTTTGACAGATGTTTTTATCACAGACAGAAATATAATTGCAAACATATGAGTAACAAAAGCTTATATTGACAGTTAGAATGAGTTAATGCAGCAAGTCAATATTTGCAGTGTTGACCCTTCTTCTTCAGGACCTCTGCAATTCTCCCTGGCATGCTCTCAATCAACTTCTGGACCAAATCCTGACTGATAGCAGTCCATTCTTGCACAATCAATGCTTTCATTTTGTCAGAATTTTTAGGTTTTTGTTTGTCCACCCGTCTCTTGATGATTGACCACTAGAGTTGAGCGATACTTTCCGATATCCAAAAGTATCGGAATCGGAATGGTATCGCCGATACCATTAAAATATCGGCGATACCCGATACCGATACCGGAAATCCAATGTAAGTCTATGGGAACAAAATATCGTAACTAAAAAAACCTCTTTCTTTCCTTGTAAACACTAAATATACACACATAGAATACATATATATATATTTATATACATGTCATTGTGACATATATATATATACATATATTTATAGTTTATACACTTCTACATAGTAAAATATCCTCTGATTCAATTGCCGGGTAAAACCGGCTTTTGTGAAAAGACAGAAGCACCCGACATGAAATGACACTTGGTTTACATAGAGTTAACCATGTCTTTTCATGTAGTTTGATATCTGATTTGCACAAACAATTACATGAGTGTAAGTGTGCAAAATTTCACACCTGTAGAGGTTAATTAAAGGTATAAATTCGTTGTAAAAAAAACCGGAATTTTTTGCTACGAATTTACACCTTTAATTAACCCCTACAGGTGTGAAATTTTGCACACTTACACTCATGTAATTGTTTGTGCAAATCAGATATCAAACTACATGAAAAGACATGGTTAACTCTATGTAAACCAAGTGTCATTTCATGTCGGGTTCTGCATTTTCACAAAAGCCGGCAATTGAATTAGTGGCTATTATACTATGTAGAAGTGTATGAACTATATATATATATATATATATATATATATATATGTGTCACAAACTCAATGACATGTATATATATATATGAGGTGTAAAATTGCTGAAAAAAAATGCGTGGGCTCCCGCCCTATTTTCGCAACCAGACAGACAAAGCCAGTGAGTGGGGCAGATAATAATAGCCCAGAGAGGGACCATTATTTTTGGCCACCCCACGGCTACTAACATCTGCCCCCAGACACCCCAGAAAGGGCAAATCTCTAATTAGATTTGCCCTTTCTGGCACTTTGCCCGTCTATTCCCATTGCCCTGTAGCGGTGGCGAATGGGTTAATAAGGGGTTAAAATGACCTTGCAATTGAAAGGTCACTTTAAGCCAGGTTAATAATTGAGAGCTGTCAATTAGACAACTATCAATTATTAATCCTATTGTATGAAAGAAAAATCAAACACACACACTTTAATAAAAAAGAAGTTTAATGAAATAATCACACAGTTTTTGACCATATTTTATTTACCTGCTAAAACCATTTCCTGTAATAAAAATAAAATAATAAAGCAAAATTATTCTTACCTATCCCATGCACAGTCAGGGCCCACGGTGTAATCCTTCAGAAAGGGTTAATGTTTACTGCAGGGACCGCAGCTAATGCTGCAGCCTCACAGTAAACCCCCAAATGAATGAGCTCCTCTCCTGGCTGACAGGAGAGGAAGTGGAAAGCTTAATTGATTGCTTTCCACTTTCACTTCAGGTCAGCCAGGGACACCATCAGTGACTCAGAGGGAACTGATTAACAAAAATAGGGGTTCCCTTCGAAAAAAAAATGGCTGGGGTCCCCCCTATTTTTGTTAACCAGCCAGATGAAGCAGACCGCTGAGGCCTGCATTTTCAGGCTGTTAAGGAGCCAAGATCCATGGACCTTGCCAGCCTGATAATACCAGGCCACAGCAGTCTGCATATCTTGGCTGATTAACAAAAATAGGGGATCCCCTCGAAAAAAAATTAGCGTGGGGTCCCCCCTATTTTTGTTAACCAGCCAGATGAAGCAGACCGCTGAGGCCTGGTTTTTCAGGCTGGTAAGGATCCAATATCCATGGACCTTGCAAGCCTGATAATACCAGGCCACAGCAGTCTGCTTAGCTTGGCTGGTTAACAAAAATAGGGGATCCCCTCGAAAAAAAAACGGCGTGGGGATCCCCCCTATTTTTGTTAACCAGCCAAATAAAATGCAGACTGCTGCGGCCTGGTATTAAAAGACTGTCAAGGCCCATGGATTTTGGCCCTCAACAGCCTGATAATACCAGGCTACAGCAGCCCCACATTTGGCGCATCAAAAGATGTGCCAATTGTGGCACTTTACCCGGCTCTTCCCACTTGCCCTGTAGCGGTGGCAAGCGGGGTAATAAGGGGTTAATGTCACCGTTGATTGCACGGTGACAATAAGCCCGGTTAATAATGGAGAGGCGTCAATAAGACACCGATCCATTATTAATCCCAAAGTTTTTAAATGTTTAAAAAAAAGACACAGCAAGAAAAAAGTCTTTTAATGAAATAAAAGAGACAACACAGTTTTCATTTCTTTTATTACACTCTCATTCCTGCGATGCCATCGATCTCCTGTAAAAAAAGAAAAAAAACAAACCAACAGTATACCACCTGTCCGACGCAGTCCATAGTAACGAGTGTCCCACGACGATCCAGCTCTGCTACATCGGAATGCCAGGCAGAGCCTGACATCCCGGCGCAGCACAGCTGATTACCTGCTTCTCCGGCGGTGACGTCATCGGACTGCTTTACGGCCGCGATTACCCAGCAGTCACTGCAGTTATCGCGAGAAACTGCATGTGACCGCCAGGGAGAAGAGGATGGCGGCCATCAAGCAGTCCGGGATGTGACCGCCGGAGATCTTCTGCCGGGTAAGTGCCGCTGACTCCTGACAGACCCGACCGACGGACACTGACAGTGACAGTGACATTCCGATTCCGGTATCCGATATGACGAAAATATCGGTACTCGGAATCGGAATTCCGATACAGCCAATATCGGCCGATACCCGATATTTGCAGTATCGGAATGCTCAACCCTATTGACCACAAGTTCTCAATGGGATTAAGATCTGGGGAGTTTCCAGGCCATGGACCCAAAATCTCTATGTTTTGTTCCCTGAGCCATTTAGTTATCACCTTTGCTTTATGGCAAGGTGCTCCATCATGCTGGAAAAGGCATTGTTGATCGCAAAACTGCTCTTGGAGGGTTGGGAGAAGTTGCTCTTGGAGGACATTCTGGTACCATTCTTTATTCATGGCTGTGTTTTTAGGCAAGACTGTGAGAGAGCCGATTCCCTTGACTGAGAAGCAACCCCACACATGAATGGTTTCAGGATGCTTAACAGTTGGCATGAGACAAGACTGGTGGTAGTGCTCACCTTGTCTTCTCCGAATGAGGCATTTTCCTGATGTCCCAAACAATCGAAAAGGGGATTCATCAGAGAAAATAACTTTACCCCAGTCCTCAGCAGTCCACTGCCTGTACCTTTTGCAGAATATCAGTCTGTCCATGATGTTTTTTCTGGAGAGAAGTGGCTTCTTTGCTGCCCTCCTTGAGACCAGGCCTTGCTCCAAGAGTCTCCGCCTCACAGTGCATGCAGATGCACTCACACCTGCCTGCTGCCATTCCTAAGCAAGCTCTGCACTGCTGGTAGCCCGATCCCGCAGCTGAAACACTTTTAAGAGACGGTCCTGACGCTTGCTGGTCTTTCTTGGGCGCCCTGGAGCCTTTTTGGCAACAATGGAACCTCTCTCCTTGAAGTTCTTGATGATGTGATAGATTGTTGACTGAGGTGCAATCTTTCTAGCTGCGATACTCTTCCCTGTTAGGCCATTTTTGTGCATTGCAATGATGACTGCACGTGTTTCTTTAGAGATAACCATGGTTAACAGAAGAGAAACAATGATGCCAAGCACCAGCCTCCTTTTAAAGTGTCCAGTGGTGTCATTCTTACTTAATCATGACAGATTGATCTCCAGCCATGTCCTCATCAACACCCACACCTGTGTTAATGGAGCAATCACTGAAAAGAGGTTAGCTGGTCTTTTTAAGGCAGGGCTGCAATGATGTTGAAATGTGTTTTGGGGGATAAAGTTCATTTTCTAGCCAAATATTGACTTTGCAAGTAATTGCTGTTAAGCTGATCACTCTTTATATCATTCTGGAGTATATGCAAATTGCCATTAGAAAAAGTGAAGCAGTAGACTTTGTAAAAATTAATATTTGTGTCATTCTCAAAACTTTTGTCCATGACTGTAAGAAGCTTGTTGTTTATAGTAAGTTATTGAAAATTTTGTGTTGTTCCAATACACAGAAAGGAAAAAATATGTAACAAAATATGTGTAATTGCAAGATTTTTTCTGGGAGAGCTACTTAATTTTCTGGAACAATTTTAAGGGTGCCAACACTTTCAGCCACGACTGTATATGGCGCTTCAATAATTACACAGAAGTAAAAATAAACCTCAAGGTAAAATAGAATATTGTAATAAATAAACGAATATCCTCTCAAGATAGTGTTGAATATGGTTATGGTGCTGAATTAATCTATATCCTTTCAAGGTGATATGAAGAAGAGTGGTAAATAAACCTATCTCCTCTCCAGATGATAAAGGGTATGATGTAAAAATAAAAAGCATACCTGTATGACTGCATTAAATAGGACCAAAGCCATTTTCGATCCTTTTTATTTTTGAATGATAGTGCTATGGCATACATTAACCATACTAATATTTTATTGAATTATAGGTAAATGGTTAATGTAATATATTTGTGATCATCATGATTATATTTATCATTTACAACATTGGATATTACATATATAATTACATGCCATTATCTGATTAGTTTATTGATCTAATCTTATATATATGGAGTGCTACCATTATATCTACAGTATATGCCCCATTTTGCAATTATGACCATCTAGTGACCATGCACTAGGGGTGCATAGTCCTGGATGGAACTCCTGTTGTTTTGGATATAAATACCATTTTATATGGACAGTGGTTGTATGGTCCACCCCACAAATTACCTTTAAAAAGGGACGATCCATAAAAGCCAGACTGGTACGCAGCCATTATGTACCCTCGGAATCGAACAGCCCCACATGGCTAGGCAGCCAACCAAAAGGCTGCTATAGATGTGGGATCTGCAAATACTGTGGATCTTTGAAACAAGGGAAAGAATTCACAAGCACTAACACCAAAAAAACCTACTCCATCAATCAATTCATCAATTGCAAATCCACCGGAGTCATTTATAACATCACCTGCAGATGCGGCGTACAATACGTAGGGAAAACTAGAAGAGAATTAAAGAAAAGAATAGGAGAACATCATAGAGACACCATCAATAAGAGAGACACCTCTGTTGCTAACCATGTCAATCACGTACACGGAGGTGACCCAAAGTTCTTTCCTTCATGGGGATTGAGAAAATTAATAAACACCAAAGGGGAGGAGATTGGGACAAGAGAATCCTACAAAAGGAAACTTTTTGGATTTTCCATCTCCAAACCACTCACCCTATGGGTCTAAATGAACTTCTCACCTTTTCTTCCTTCTTGTAGTGCAGGACCCAATAGGGCGTCTAGAATAGGGTGAGCCGCCGTCGAGTGGGGGCGCCACTGCGCAGGTTTTAGGTGCCAACCTCCGCGTGAGGTAGGGACAATTTAGATAGGGTACAACAGGGTAATAAATAGTACGCACCCTTTCTATCCTTCTAAAGCTGGTCGGTTGTGTCCATACTTACACATTCAACACCATACTGAGAATTTTAGTTCCTAATATATTTATCAACTAACAACACCTAATAGAAATATATATGATTTCTTTGTGAAATTTCACTATAATTAATATGTCAAGCCCAATGATAATCTATCCAGTAAAGGATTTTTGAATCATCTGTACATACAAACTCAATTAGGCTGCGAACTCCTTTGATATTAAGATAATGTTATCATTAGAGTTTATCTGCGATTGCACCATAACGTTTCTAATACTTAAGTAATGAAACAGATGCGTGTACTTCTTTAAAAGAACATAACCGGTTATACTGCATCAATTGCAGACATTAATTATGGCTTTGTCTAAGGGCGATTCTCTCTGGAAACTGGAAGTGACGTTCCGAGAGAAAGACACGTCCAGCACTAACTGCGCATGCGCCCTATGGGCGCGATGACGCGTTCGAAAGACCGGAAGTTACGCACTTGGCGTCCGGAAATTCCTCTTTACAACAAACACCCGGTAATTATAAAAAGGAGATTAGTATATTCCATCGTCCCTGTCTTTTTTACAGAGAGCGTCACACCTCCCCTGATGAGTCCAGACCGATGAAACGCGTTGGGAGAGCCCTAGGGATCAGAGACCGCATGACATAGAGCAAATTAATGCGTGTCTCCCCCAGGCAGAAGTTTACACATGCCCATTAAAGGACGATACAGATGAGTACCATATAGATTACCCCACAATGAGACCAATTTTATACAGAGCAATTTAACTCTGAGGCTCCTTAGATGGGTATATGACGATCAGTATCAGAGGCATATAATAATATGACAGGAGATATTTTTCCAACTATATTAAGCTCCAGAATGTCTGAGAGCTGTTTTATTTAACCACTGATTAATTATCTATTTATGTGTGGTAATCTGTTCTAATACAAACCATAATCATACAACGAGGTACTCCTATGTATAATATGGTACCCCCCTGTTCAATTTAGTACGGGGTATCATCATCAGGATAGTATCCACATAGAGAGAGAACTGTTATTTAATATACAATTTATAAACAGTATATCCTTTTGTATGCACGCTGATAAGATTCCCTATATAAACGGCTATCCAGCACACAACTAGAATCGTTCCTATTACACTTAAGAGGAACAATTCAGGTTCATTTATAGGATATATACACAGTGAGCTATATACATATACATATAGCCACAAAACAAATCAGTGGTCTTTTATATCTTTTTTTCCTTCTTATATTCACTCACACTCTTCGGGTTTTTTGAATCACCTGCGCATGAGCACTGTTTCTAATTTATTATCCCAATAAAAGTTAAGTTTTACCAAATCTGCTACTACATATACGCAATATTGATTTGATATCTCAGCCCCCGCTTATCTAATACAGTGGTTGTATGGTTTACAGTGTTTATTGCTATGGGTAAATGTCTCATGTCCATACTGCGATGGCCCAGTCTATGCAAAAGGACATACTGCACCAGAGCTCGTCGCTGCTGCCACAGTCACTGCGACATGTGCAGAGTGGAATTCTATCATGTCGGGACAAAGCAAATCATACAGTTAGCCGGTAGGCAGAAAGACCTTCGTAGAGATGCAAGTCGATGACCTGCGGGGTGCAATTGTCGAAAGTGAGCATACAGCATACGTGCTTTCTGCAGCAGCACATCCAGGCCGGGATAGTGGTGGAAAAATTGCTATTCGATCAGGTTGAGGACGTGAGCCATGCAAGTCATGTGTGTGAGGTTGCCCAGGAGAAGGGCCTCCACAAATTTTGCAGCATTATTGCACATGGCTTTCCCTGGCTCCATGTTCAGTGGAAACAGCCATTGTTCTAACTCAGCCTAGATATCTGTCCACAACTTTTGAGCTGTGTGAATTCTATCTCCAAGGCATATTAATTTGAACACTGCCTAATTGTTGTGAGCCATGGCTGCGCAGTACGCAGGTAGGGGAGATTCTATCTGCACTGTTGGAATGAGTGTCTGATTAAGGGAGAAGTTGAGGGCACAGGTGGAGGACCTAGAGGAGGTGGAGGAGGCAGAAGCAGTGGAGTAACTGTTAGATACAGAGGTTTGTAACACAAGCCTTAGTGATTCAAAGACTTGTGGAGCAGCACCTTGACCGTCTGCCCCCAAAGCCACCAGAGTCACCCAGTGCCCAGTCAGTGAGATGTAATGCCCCTGCCCTTGTTTGCTTGTTCAGGTGCCAGTGGTGAAATGCACTTTGGCAGACATAGATTTTTTCAGGGAACGATTGATGTTCTCTGTGACATGCTGGCGTAGGGCAGGCACAGCTTTCTTAGAGAAGTAATGGTGACTGGGCAACTGGTTCTAAGGGACTGCGATGGCCATCAACTTTCTGCAACCGTCTGTATCCACCAGGCTGAAAGGCAGGATTTCCATGGCCAACAGATTGGAGATGGTGGAGTTCAAGCTCTTTGTAAGGTTCTGTGTACATGTTCCTGAAACTCAGTTTGTTCGTCAGCCATTTTACTTTCTGTCTTGCTGCAGCTATCTTGCCCTCAGTCAAAATGGAGTTTCCAGCTTGCATGTTCCCGCCCTGATTCTCTCCTTTTGCTTCTTAAGCAGCCACAGCTGAGCAATCAGTGCTTCAGAATCTAGCCTGCAGTGAACCTGTGACCTGACTCCTAAAGCCTTGGACCTTGTACTCCAGCTATTCCTACTGAGGAACTCTGAAGCACTTGTGGACTCTGAACCCTGCTCTTTGAAAGACCCACGTTTGCATGGACTTACGGTAACAGAGAAGAAGATCCTGAACCTGTTGTGGAGAGTGATTGCTGAGCTTAGATTACTCTGGCCTGCTGTGTCTCCTGCTTCTGTGTCTGCAAACTGTGTGACTATTATTGCCACTTGTATGAAGTAATACAAGACTTTCTATATCAAACCTGTGTCTCATGTATTTTCATCGCACCCAAGCACAAGACGCTATATGAACTGTACTACATACATTACACTCTTAGCTTTGGCATGTGTAGGAGGAAACGTTCTTTTACGTGACCATAACTGCAGGACCGAGAGCTGGCTGTTGTGCTGAGAGAGGGTGGAGTAAGGTGAACAGGACAAACTGCTGGACTGTGAGTGAGGTGCAGGCGGAGATGTTATGGTGGATTGAGAAAGATGTGCTGTGTCAGGTGACACAAAAAAAGCAGGCATGTCCACCTCCTTAACAGCTGACAAGGAGTCCCTTTTGAGAACACTTGGCACAGTGGAAGAGGAGGAAGAAGCAGCAGATGTGGTTGATGGGACAGCTGGTGGTTGGTGAGGTCCGCTAGTCAGCATTTTAGCACAGTGAAATTCCCAGACTAAGGCATGTTGATCACGTATGTGCCAGTTCATGCATGTAGTTGTCAAATTATTGCAATTTTTTGCCTCTACTGAGTTTTCTTTTGCACATTTAGCAGATAACTTGAGTTGAGTCATCCTTTGTGATCTCAAAAAAGGTCCAGGCTAGGCAACCCTTGCTGCCCCTGCGAACTGCAGACTCGCATCCAGTGCTGGCCACAGACAGAGTTGTGGCTGAGTATGCAGTGCTTGTCATGGTTGCATCACTCTGTGTCTGTGCAGGAAGCCGCAACATAATGTCATTGTCTTCCTCATTTTCCACCTTCTCTACTAAGCTATTCAGCTGCGTACCTCTGAGTTCACACTAAGTGGGTCTATAACCTCTTTGATATCCTCTCTGCTCTCTCACTCCTTTCCCTGAGAGTCACACTCCTCCTCTTTCTGCCCTGACACCACAGTACAGTCCCGTGCGCCTCTGGTATATGAGACTCATCAGAATCACCTCCACCAGTTGTGGTTAACATCTGGTTACGAGGGTCTGAATTCTACTAGGACCCTACTTCGTCCGGTCCTGGATTCAACATAATCTTGGGCATCGGTGCAGATGCTTTCAATCTCAGGATTCTGTGAACCTTTGGAGCAGAAATATGTGAACAGCTCTTGAGAATGGCACATCTGTGGTTCCTCACAGTCAGTTGGGCATTTGGAAATTTGTGAAATGGGGGTAAAAAAGAGTGATTGAGGTGCCACCTCTGAGAATTTTACTGTGCATGATGGAGGAAGAAGAGCGCTTGCATCCACTGGAGCACATGCTTTTTCTGACCCCCATCTACAAGGCGTACTGCTGTGCTGCTTCCAAAGAAAGGAAGTGGAGTAGCCCATCCAGTAACAGTAGTTGTCAGTGGTGTTTGGATAAGATGAGCAGGTGTTTGTTCAGTTGAGCTTTCATTAACACTAACCTGAGGAAGCCAACGCAAAACGCACCTTGGGGATGTGCGCATGGTCTCCTCTATTGGAATGTGGGTAAGAGCTCCTTACTGACAGGTGTATGTTGCCATTAATAATACTGGTAGTGGGATTAAGGATTTAACCACTTATAATGTGACCTTATCCCTTATTGAAATGGCTTAAGTACACCGATTATTACTACTATGCTGCACTGTCACTTTATATAAAGATGTATTTTATTTTCTACATTCTCCCTGCTCTAAACCATATTAGGAAACTCATGCTCCCCCTCTTTTTGGTACCAGCTCTCCGATTTGAATTACATTGTTCTTTGTTTCATATTTTATATTAATTGTTGCCTTGTATGTCTAATCATGAATAAAATATTTTTATAACTAATCTTGGACTATATACTCCAAGTTTTGTATACACTTGTTTCGCAACCTTGGCAACACCTGTCAGTCACCTGTCACTAATGAATAATCACTATTTATTTTCTTAGATAGTGTACCTGAACAACACTCTTATACCTAATGATTTTGATTAGCAAATGGGGCTTCCTGATTCCTCATTACAACACAGTTTTATCCCAAATGACTGGGATTAGCAAATAGGGCTTCTCGATTGAACACCTATAGCCTTTATTAGTCTTAATGTTTATTAATAGCTATTGTGGCCTCCTGATTACTAAGTGCAACACAGTTTTATCCAAAATGATTTTGTTTTGAAAATAGGGCCTCCTGGTTGAACCCCAATATTACGATTAATGATTTTTAAGAGCAAATGGGGTCTCCTGATTCCTTACTGCAACACAGCTTTATCCCAAATGATTTGGATTAGCAAATAGGGCCTCCTGGATGAACCCCTATATTCGGCCACAAGATTTTTAAGAGCTAATGGGTCTTCCTGATTCCTCACTGCTACACAATTTTATCACAAACTATTTGGATTAGCAAATAGGGCCTCCTGGCTGAACCCTAATATTAGGAATAATGATTTGGAGAAGCAAATGGTGCCTCCTGATTCCTTACTGGAAGAGTTTTATCTCAAGCTATTTGGATTAGCAAGTATGGCCTCCTAGCTGAACACCTATATTAACCCCTCTCTGACATTAGACGTACTATCCCGTCCATAAAACCCGTGCCATTCTGACCATGGACGGGATAGTACGTCATAGGCGATTAGCTGCGCTCCCCGAGGGAGCGCAGCTAATCGCCGCCGGGTGTCAGCTGATTATCACAGCTGACACCCGTGACTGTGTGTCAGGAGCGGTCACGGACCGCTCCCGGCACATTAACCCCTTGCACACCGCGATCAAACATGATCGCGGTGTACTGGGGGCACAGGGGAGGATCGCGCAGTGTGGGGGCTCCCTGCGCGCCCCCCTGAGACCCTCAGACCAGCGCGATGTGATCGCGCTGCTCTGAGGGCTTCCTCCCTCCCAGGACCCGGATCCAAGATGGCGCTGGGGTCCTGGAGGGAGGCGGCTTCCTCAGTGCCTGCCGAGAGCAGGCACTGAGAAGCCTGCTGCACTGCCTGAGCGATCGCTGGTGTGACAGAGTGCTGTGCACACTGTCACACCAGCGATCTGATGAAATACAGTGATGTCCCACCCTGGGACAAAGTAAAAAAGTAAAAAAAGTAAAAATAAACATGTGTAAAAAAAAATCCAAAAAAAAAAAAAAATATTCCCCAATAAATTCATTACTTATTGTAAATAAAAAAAATAAAACAATAAAAGTACACATATTTGGTATCGCCGCGTCCGTAACGACCCCCCCTATAAAAATGTCCCACTAGTTAACCCCTTTTGTGAACCCCTTAAAAAATAAAAAATAAAAACGAAGCAAAAAATCAGTGCTTTATCATCATACCGCTGAACAAAAAGTGGAATAACACGCGATCAAAAAGACGGATATAAATAAACATGGTACCGCTGAAAACGTCATCTTGTCCCGCAAAAAACGAGCCATCACACAGCATCATGAGCGAAAAAATAAAAAAGTTATAGCTCGCAGAATAAAGCGATGCAAAAATAATTATTTTTTATATAAAATTGTTTTTATTCTATAAAAGCGCGAAAACATAAAAAAATGATATAAATGAGGTATCGCCATAATCGTACTGACCCGAAGAATAAAACTGCTTTATCAATTTTACCACACGCGGAACAATAAAAACGCCTCACCCAAAAGAAATTCATGAATTGCTGATTTTTGTTCATTCTAACCTCCCAAAAATCGAAATAAAAAGCGATCAAAAAATGTCACGTGCTCAAAAATGGTACCAATAAAAGCGTCACCTCGTCCCGCAAAAATTAAGACCTCACATGACTCTGTGGGCCAAAATATGCAAAAATTATAGCTCTCAAAATGTGGCGATGCAAAAAACTACTTTTGCAATAAAAAGCGTCTTTTAGCGTGACAGCTGCCAATCATAAAAACCGCTATAAATAGTAAATCAAACCCCCCTTTATCACCCCCTTAGTTAGGGAAAAAAAATAAAATAAAAAAAATGTATTTATTTCCATTTTCCCATTAGGGTTAGGGTTAGGGTTTCGGCTAAAGTTAGGGTTAGGGTTGGCGCTAAAGTTAGGATTAGGGTTAGAGTTTGGATTAGGGTTAGGGTTGGGATTAGGGTTGGGACTAGGGTTAGGGGTGTGTTGGGGTTAGGGTTGGAGTTAGAATTGGGGGGTTTCCGCTGTTTAGGCACATCAGGGGCTCTCCAAATGTGACATGGCGTCTGATCTCCATTCCAGCCAATTCTGCTTTGAAAAAGTCAAACGGTGTTCCTTCACTTCTGAGCTCTGCCATGCGTCCAAACAGTAGTTTATCCCCACATATGGGGTATCAGCGTACTCTGGACCCCAGAGTTATTGTGAAATTTGTCCTATTTCTTCTGTTACCCTTGGGAAAATAAAAAACTGGGGCGAAAATATTATTTTTGTAAAAAAAATAAGATTTTTTTGTTTTTTACGGCTGTACATTATAAACTTCTGTGAAGCACTTGGGGCTTCATAGCGCTCACCACACATCTAAATAAGTTCCTTGTGGGGTCTATTTTCCAAAATGGGGTCACTTGTTGGGGATTTCCACTGTTTAGGCGCATCAGGGGCTCTCCAAATGCGACATGACGCCCCCAGACCATTCCATCAAAGTCTGCAATCCAAAACGTCACTACTTCCCTTTCCGAGCCCTGACATGCGCCCATACAGTAGTTTTCTCCCACATATTGGGTATCAGCGTACTCAGGACAAATTGGACAACAACTTTTGGGGTCCAATTTCTCCTGTTACCCTTGTGAAAATAAAATATTGGGGGCGAAAAAATCATTTTTGTAAAAAAAAAAGGATTTTTTATTTTTACGGCTGTGCGTTATAAACTTCTGTGAAGCACTTCGGGGTTCAAAGTGCTCACCACACATCTAGGTAAGTTCCTAGTGGGGTCTATTTTCCAAAATGGGGTCAATTGTGGGGGGTTTCCACTGTTTAGGCGCATCAGGGGCTCTCCAAATGCGACATGACGCCCCCAA
>JARQOD010002623.1:0-23867 GCA_033576555.1 Oophaga sylvatica | reverse complement strand
GGTTATAAATATAAAAGGTTTTTTTAAAAAAAAGTATCATTTTTTATAAAAAAACTTCATAAGATTTATTTATTTCTGCTGATGGTTTTTCACCATAAAAACCCCCAAACACACAAAATTTTTTTAAAAAAAAATAATAAAAATCTTTTTTTCCCCCCAAATTCGGGGAGGGGCCTAGAGGATAATTCCCCCGGGGGTCACATTCACACGGGTTTTGGGCAGCCCCTTCTTCGGGCCATCACAAATTTTATCTCAAAAATTTACAACAACGATATATTTTTCATTCCCTTATCTGCACCATTTTTCTAGACAATGGTATACAGGTTTTTCCCACCCCTAATTTTTGCTTTTTTTCCGTTTTACACCTTTCTTATGTATCTTTTAATCCCATGTCTCCATTCATCCCCCTACTTTTCACCCCCTCTCCCCCGGGGGGGGTTTGTGCCCCTGTCTTTTGGGGGCGGGGGGGGTTTTTTCCGGGGTGATCCCCCAAGCATGGTTTTTTCCGCCCCCTGTCCGACGCGTGGGGCCCTGGGGGTTCTGAGTTGTCAGGGGGGACGCTACTTTTGACGTCACTTGGGGGCCCTGGGAGCAGTGCCAAAAAAAAAACCCCCTTTAATAAGAAAATTGACAGGGCGTAAATAGATCCTTTACTACCCCCCGGGGTACAAACACGTTTCCCCCATAAAGAACCAAAAAAAAACGCGCATCGGGGCCCACTATCACCAAAATTCAGGTACTTTAAAAGGGGGTTACATTTTAAACCCAAATTTATACACAAATGATCCGCAATTTTGGGGGGTTTACTGCTTGGCACATGCAGCATTTTTTCTTTAAACTTATTTGAGAAAACCTAGCTCACTTTTTGCACATTGCACTTTCATAAATTCTAAATTGGGCCTTCCCTTTTTCCCTTTTTATGACTTTTTTGCAATATGCACATGTGATTTTAACTTAAATAAAGGTTTTCCAGTATCGAAATTTTTATTAGTACCAGCTAAAATTTTGCTTTTACATAATAAGGATCTTTCTCTCCTAGGTTGGGGGTTTTATATGGAAATTTCTCCCTAATAAAAAATTTAAGTTTTTTCTTAACAGACATAATTAAAAAGGAATTTAAAAACCCTAGGGGTGTTTTTTCCCAAAAAGCTTCTGTGTGCCCGTGGTTTTTTTTTTTTAAATTTTTCCCCATCTCTTTTAAAAAGATTTTTTAAATGATTGGGATTGTATTAAAAAAGGATTTTCTAAAAAGGGATACATTTCCCCGGTTTTTGGGAAAATATTTGAAATAGGGGGCCAAAATTTTGGGGTTTTTCTATTGTAGCTGCATTTTGCACAGTGAGTTTCCCCCGATTAGCGCATGTTAAATTGCGCATGGCCATTTTCTTTATTTTATTAAATTTTTGCATTTTTTTAACTTTTACTTTTTCTTTTTTTGCAAATTTGGGCTACTAAGGGATTTTGTTTTTTTTTTGCAGCTAAAAAAAAACCCCCGGGGGGGAACTCCCGACCCCCTAAAACTGCGGGGAAAGGGGAGAGTTGGGCCCTGGGGAAAAATTTCTTGTCATTTTGTATAATTTTTTTTTCCCCTTTGGAAAACAAAATGAAACCCCTCATTTTTAAACCCCCTCCCCCGCTGAATACTCAGCTGCATCCCTTTGGGTTTTTTTTAAACCAAAGGGAAAACTAAAACCTAAATGTCACCCTTTCCTGTACTTGCTCCTCCCCTGAGTGTCCCTTCCCCCTTTTTCCCCCTGACAGTTTTAAAAACTTCGCAGGGCCTCAAGTATCGGCCCCTTCAGGATCACCTCCACCCCCTGGGGTTAACGTCTTTAAAAAGGGGGTTAAAAATTTGCTCGGACCCTTAACCGGCCCGGATAAAGAAAAAAAAAAATTTTGGCATCGGTGTGATGAAATTTCCCCCTTTTGACTCAAATTTTTGGGGGTTCACTTCTGGGTTCCCCCTGGCATAGAATGTTGAAAGATCTGCAGACTCAGCTACCCGTTTGTTCCCAAAAGTCTTTTTGGGGAGTTTGGGGAAATTTTTGTGAAGGTGGAAAACAAGGGAAAAAGGGGGTCCACCTCTGAGGACTTACTTTTTGTGGTTTTTTTTAAATGGGGGAAAAGGGGAAAAACCACTTATTCAGCATTTCATCTATGGGCAAAATTTTTTTTCTGGCCCTCAAAACAAATCTTAATGTGCGGCGCCAAAAAAGGAGTGGAGTAGCCTGCCCTTTTTAAAAGGATTGTAAAAAGCGTGCAATTTTCACACTGCAGCAAAAAAAAAACCTACTTCCATGTCTCATATCATCCGTTTTCACAAAATTTTAAAAAAACATTCAGTATTTTTAACCTTTTTTTTATCCAACGTTCCCCCCCCCCTCCCCCCATTCGTTGAAGACTTTGCCTCATTCTTAAAACAGAAGATTTGACTTTAAAAAAGGGAAAACTTTTTGCTTAAATCCCCACGCACCCTCAAAATTTTTCTCAACTCTCCTCCAAAAACAACTTCACCATTATGGAAGATAATTTTTCCCCCTTAATTTAAATCAACTACCATTTTTTAAATTGACCCAATAAATCCCATAACGTCCCCTTTTATTAAAAAACCCTTCCCCCAGTCCCACCCCAAATCTAGAATTTAAACTATACAAAAAAATTTTTAACCATCCCCGATCCCCCCACCTAAAAACCCCCCCCTTTTTCAACCTCTTTTCATACCCCTGGGCGCCGGGCATTTTTCCTTGAAACCATTTTCCCCGGCCTTTTTCTTTCTGTCTTTCTGCAGCTCTTTTTCCCCCCGTTTTTAAAATGGATTTTTCCCGTTTTTATGTTCCCGCCCTGATTCTTTTCCCTCTTGCTTTCAGCAGCCTCAAACTAACAATCAGTGCCCGAATCAAGCCTCATCGTCTGTGACCTGACTCCTGGAAGCCTTGGACTTTTATCCAGCTATTCCCAGGGGGAACCTGGAACTTTTTTTAACCGGAAACCGCTTTTTGGGTGAATCCATTTTTGCAGAAGAATTGGGGACAGAAAGAAAAACCTGAACCGCTTTGGGGATTTATTGAGTGCTCGAAGTTACTCGGGCCTGCTGTGTCTCCTGTCGCTTTTCCGCAAATGTTAACTTTTTAGCATGCTTTTAGAAGAAACAAGTCATTTCTTTCACCTATGTCCCCGTGTTTTTCCTCCCCCAAGCAAAAGACGCATAGGAACTGTAACATACATACAAGATTCAGACCAAGTTTAGTTCTGCGGGTTTGGGGAAACCTGTCTCTGGATTGTGGATATCAGATGCCCCTTTAAAAAACCTTATTTAGACTTTTGTGACTTCTCAAAAACCTTCCAGGGGGCTTTTCCCTTAAAATTTTTCTCTGAGTGTTACCACAGGAAACATTTTTGTTTTTTTTTTTTTTTTCCTTTTTCCCTTTTCCCCTTTTCCGCACTTCTCCTTAAAAATTTTGGAAGAGGAGGCCGCATAAAGGAACTTTGCGGAGTGACTGATACAATCCTTTCAGATGTACAACTTTAAAAACCCGTTTTGCAAGCCACAGACCTCACTAATCATAATTTGCAAGTGTTTGGACAGACTCCCCAGGAATGCGACCAGGATTGAGCTCTAGAGGAACAGCCCAGGCTCCTGCCATAACCCCAAGTTCTGGGTTTCCCCAAATTACCTCCTTTTCTTTTTGGGGGTGAACGTGAAAATTCAGGGGATTTATTAAACAATGCAATTTATTTTTCTCTGCACATGTTCAAAATTTCCCACTGAACATCCAAAGTGCTTACTATAATCAGTTCTTACCAATAAGGCTTTGATGTGGGCAAACCCTCTGATTGAACTGAGGATGATTTTTGAACAACCTTGATGCTTTTTTTCAGCCATGGGGCATTGTTTAAAGACCCCAAATCGAGGTGCAACCTAAGCAGCATGTTAACTTTGCGCAAGGTAAGCGTTCAGTAGTCGAATACCCCTGGATTTGGAGATGGCTCTTGATACCACTTGGGACACTTCCCTAAAAAATTTTATTTTTCGGAAAGGGTTGTCTCCACTGATAGGATGAACTTGCCGTGCCGACCCTCCCAGGGTTAGTGACTTATTAACTATTGTCCGTATTGATGCCTCTGACTGAACGCAGACAAAGAGATGTTCGAAAATAACGCCTAACCTTTACACTCCCTCTCACTAAGGAACCTTTGGTGGATCACAAGGAACCAGACCTAACCCATGCATGACCTTACAAGACGGGTTGTGAGCGCAAGAACACGTAAAAAGGGAAAATCTATGTTTCTACGTGGTAATAGGACACTTCATTAATAAAGCCCCAGCCGTTCTCGTAAAGACTACTGCAGCGCCCATTCACTGGGGATGTTGCGAGAGGAGCTTGTATGTCGAGCCTCAGCTCCAGAGACATCTGCTGAAGGATTTGATTTTTCGACTTAAACTCTGTTTAGTTTGGACGATGACGGTATAAACGCTGCATTTTTGAGTTTCTCAGCGGTGTCCACTGAGTTGTAAAGAAACAATCTCATTGTTTCCCTTTTCCCTCAACCTGGGTTCTCAGTCTGGGTTAGCTCTACTATATCGAATCAGGGCAATGGAAATTTATGGATTCTCTTCTCTGAAACAGGGTCTTCAGTGAAGAAGGTATTTCCATAAGATGGAGACTTTTGGAGGGTTCTCTGACTTCTGGACCAGTGGATCAGAACAGAGCCTTTGAGGGTCCTTAAGGGAAAGATCATCAGGGAAAAATGTTTTATGTTTCCTTCTCCCCACTTTCCCATTATTCTAGGTACCATGGCTGCAGGCGCAGAATCCTAAACGATTAACTGGGAGACCAAGGAATTACACTTTCCGGAGGAACAGAGAGTCAAGGAGTTTCAGCTTGCTCTGTTCCCAAAGGAACCATGTCAGTCCCTGAACACCAGCGATACCAGGACTAGTGGATTTATGTGACAAAAGAACGCGACACTTCCTCCTCACCGTCCATATGATTGTCCAATTGAATTATTGCCCGGAGCCAGATACCTTTTGGTAAGACTACCCCCTAGCGGGGCCCGAGCTAAAAGCTTTGAAGGATTATATAGACGAAAATTTAGCCAAGGGTTCATACGCCCCTCTTTATCTTTCCCCCAGGTGCACCCAACTTCTTTGGTGAAGAAGAAAGATGGATCTCGAGACCCTCATAGACTATAGGGAACTCAAAGGTTTCTATTAAAAACCGTTATCCATTGCCTTTAATCCCTAATTGTTGGAGAGAGTGCGCATGCCAAAATTTCCAAACTGGATCTCCGGGGGCCTATAACTTGGCCGTATTAGACCTGGGATGAATGGAAGACTGCTTTCAGGTCACGCTATGGACACTTTGAATATCAGTTATTCCTTTGGTCTGAGTACCCCCCAGCCCTTTCCAACACTTCGTGAATGATTCTTAGGACTCCTAGATACATTTGTGGTGATTTATTGGATGATATTCAATTTTTTCTAACTCCACAGAGGAACATCATGGACTGTAGAATGGTTTTTAGAACCCTAAGACAAAACCACTCTACAACAAACTTGAAAAATGTGAATTCCATAGGCCGAAATTCAATTTCTGGGTATGTACTACTACGCAAGGGATTAGTATGGATGGAAGCAAGACCCAAGCCAACAAGGATTGGGGCCCAATTCCAGAAATGTGAAGGAGGTGCAGCGTTTCATCGGTTTGCCAATCTATAGAGTTTTTGTTTTTCTAGGAGTTCACCCATCACCCAACTTACCCGGAAAAATCTAGGTTCCCTGGACCCGCAAGCTCAGAACAAATTTTCTGTTTAAAGGATAAATTTACCACCGCACCTATCTTAGTACATCCCAACCCCGACTTGCTTCATAATAGAGGTGGATCTTTAGACGTGCCGTTTGGAGCTATACCTCCAGAAACAGGTGAAAAATGTCTTCATCCCTGTCCTTCTTTTCCCAGCATTTCTTCGGCTGAGAGGAACTACGAGGGGCAATAGAGAATTGTTTGGGCCATTATTGCCGCTTCAAGGGAAGGAACACCTTTTCAGGGTGCTGCACAGCAAATGTCCGTCCTGACAGAAAAAACCCTCGAAAACCCTTAATTTATCAGGTCGGTAAAAATGCCTGACTCCTCCCAGGCTCGCTGGAATCTCTTCCAAAAACCAATTTAATTTGTCATTTCTTATAGACCAGTCCGCGCAATGGAAACTGAAGCACTCTCTAGGATTCATTCAGCAGAGCCGTCCACTTACTCCTAAGGGTAATTTTTTCCTGACTCTAGATTCCTGGGAGTGATTCATAATCAAGACCTACTTAAGGACATCAAGGAAGCATACCATGCGGATTCTTTGTTGGCTCAACCCCCAAGGGATGTAAGTCTTGTCTTTAAGAATGGTGTGTGGATTCAGGGACAACGTCTGTATATACCTGAAACAGTCAGATTGAGAGTATTGCAACTCATCCACGATTCCAAGATAGCCGGGCATAGGGGAATTCTAAAGACACAAGAATTTCTTTCTCGTTTCTTTTGGTGGCCCACTTACAGGAAAGATGTCTTAAACTATGTCACTTCATGTGAAGTCTGTGCAAGATGCAAAACACCTCGCTCCTCACCAACTGGTCTGTTGCAACCTCTTCCCACCCCGTCCTGCCCGTGGGGATCCATTTCTATGGACTTCATTGTGGAGTTACCAACCTCTCAAGGGAAGAACACCATTCTAGTGGTGGTTGACCGTCTAACAAAGGCAGCTAATTTTATCCCTTGTGTCGGCTTACCCACTGCAAAACAGACATCAGACTTGATGATTAAGAATGTGTTTCGCTTACATGGAGTACCGGATGAGGTCATTTCGGATCGAGGGGTGCAATTCACTTCAAGGTTTTGGCAAAATTTCTGTGCAGCATTGGACATTAAAGTAAACCTTTCTTCTGCTTTTCATCCCCAGACTAATGGACAGACAGAACGAACCAATCAGACCCTGGAGCAGTATCTCCGCTGTTTTATCTGCCACCTACAGGATGGGTGGATCTACTTCCACTGGCTGAGTTCTCTTATAACAACTCTCAGAGCGCCTCCATTAAGCAGTCTCCTTTTTACTCCAATCTAGGTTATCATCCTAACATTCTTCCTCGATTTCCCATAGATACGCCCTTGCCGGCAGTGGCTGAAAGAATCACTTCTTTACAAAAGAATATGGATCTTCTAAAGGAAAATCTAGAATTGGCTCAGGAAAGGTACAAGAAAAGCAGCAGATAAATTTCGTAAACCTGCACCAGCTTTCAAGGTAGGAGATTTGGTCAGGCTGTCAACCAGAAAATCTTAAATTAAAGATTCCATCGTCTAAATTGGGACATAAGTACATTGGACCTTATAAGATCAATAAGATTATAAGTGCTGTTGCTTGTCGTCTTCAACTGCCCAGAACTATGAGAATCCACCCTGTCTTTCATGTATCCCTACTAAAGGCTGCAACACCCAATACGTTTCCGGGACGTTCTTCTCCTTGCCCTGACCCAGTGCTGGTCGATGGTCAGGAAGAATTTATGGTGGAAAGGATTCTAGATTCCAGGTTGTACAGAAATCAGTTGCAATATTTGATTAAATGGCAGGGCTACCCAGTGGAGGACAACTCATGGGAACCAGTCAATAATGTAAATGCTCCTCGCCTGCTCCGCCAGTTCATTCAGAGGTACCCTGACAAGCCTGGTCTGAGGTCATCCGGAGGTTGTCCCTAAGGGGGGAGTAATGTAAGGTTCTTTGTCTCTGTTGACATGTTCCTTGAAACTCAGTTTTCCGTCGGCCATTTTGCTTTCTGTCTTTCTGCAGCTCTTGCCTCAGTTAATATGGAGTTTCCAGTTTTCATGTTCCCGCCCTGATTCTTCCCTCTTGCTTCTTAAGCAGCCTCAGCTGAACAATCAGTGCTCCTGAATCAAGCCTCAGTCAGTCTGTGACCTGACTCCTGGAAGCCTTGGACTTGTACTCCAGCTATTCCCTACTGAGGAACCTTGGAACACTTTTGGACTCTGGAAACCTGCTGTTTGGTGAATCCATGTTTGCAGAAGAATTACGGTACAGAGAAGAGATCCTGAACCTGCTTTGGAGATTTATTGTAGTGCTTGAAGTTACTCTGGCCTGCTGTGTCTCCTGTCGCTGTTCCTGCAAACTGTGTGAACTTTTCAGCATGCTTGTATGAAGTAATACAAGTCATTTCATTTCAACCTATGTCTCCTGTGTTTTCCTCGCACCCAAGCACAAGACGCTATAGGAACTGTACACTATACATGACACACCCCATCTCACTTCTTCCCTATGCCTCCAAACTACTATAAAAACACGTCCATTTTGAACTGTCCTCCCACTTCTCCTTTTGCTCCCTCTTTGATCGCTTGCAAATTTGCTTCTGACCTGACAATTCCACTGAAACTGCCTAACTAAAGTCACCAATGACCTACTAACCACCAAATGAAAATGACGCTAGTTTATCCTCCTCCTCCTTCTTCTGGACCTGGCATCTGCCTTTGACACAGAGGACCATTCCTCTTACTACAGACTTTCTGATCTCTTGGTATTATGGGCTTGACCCTTTGTTGGATCTCCTCGTACCGAACAGACAGGACATTCAGTGTCTCCTTCTCATACACTACCTCCTGATCTCATCCCCTATGTGTTGGAGTCCCTCAAGGTTCAGTTGTAGGCCCGGGCACTATGTTTATGGCACGCATGTGCTCCCTCCCTCTTAAAGGGACCACACGCATTGCGCTAAGATGTTCCCAACCAATAGCTGGGTGACACCTTCTATTTAACCCCTTAGTGACAGAGCCATTTTGCAGCTTAATGACAGGGCCAATTTTTACAATTCTGACCACTGTCACTTTATGAGGTTATAACTCTGGAACGCTTTAACGAACCCTCTGATTCTGAGACTGCTTTTTCGTGTCATATTGTACTTCACGTTAGTGGTAAAATTTCTTTGATATGACTTGTGTTTATTTATGAAAAAACCGAAATATGGCGAAAAATTTTGAAAATTTAACAATTTTCAAACTTTAAATTTTTATGCCCTTAAATCAGAGAGATATGTCACACAAATTTCTTAATAAATAACATTTCCCACATGTCTACTTTACATCAGCACAATTTTGGGACCAAAATTATTTTTTGTTACGAAGTTATAAGGGTTAAAAGTTGACCAGCGATTTCTCATTTTTACAACACCATTTTTATTTTAGGGAACATTTGAAGTCACTTTGAGGGGTCTATACGATAGAAAATACCCAAAAGTGACACCATTCTAAAAACTGCACCACTCAAGGTGCTCAAAACCACATTCAAGAAGTTTATTAACCCTTTACGTGCTTCACAGGAACTGAAGCAATGTGGAAGGAAAAAATTAACATTTAACTTTTTTTGCAAAAACTTTACTTCGGAACCTATTTTTTTATTTTCACAACTGTTAAAAGAAAAACTGAACCACAAAATTTGTTGTGCAATTTCTCCTGAATAAGCCGATACCCCATATGTGGGGGTAAACCACTTTTTGGGCGCACGGCAGAGGTCGCAAGGGAAGGAGCGCCGTTTGACTTTTTCAGCGCAGAATTGGCTGGACGTCATGTCGTGTTTGTAGAGGCCCTGATGTATCTAAACAGTGGAAACCCCCCACACGTGACCCCATTTTGGAAATTAGACCCCCTAAGGAACTTATCTAGATGTGTGGTGAGCACTTTGAACCTCCAAGTGCTTCACAGAAGTTTATAACATAGAACCGTGAAAATAAAAAATCATATTTTTTCCACAAAAACGATCTGTTCACCCCAATTTTTATTTTCCCAAGGGTAACAAGACCCCAAAAGTTTTTGTGCAATTTGTCCTGAGCATGCTGATACCCCATATGTGGGGGTAAACCACTGTTTGGGTGCATGGCAGAGCTTGGAAGGGAAGGAGCGCCGTTTGACTTTTTCAACTCAGAATTGGCTGGACGCCATGTCGCGTTTGTAGAGGCCCTAATGTGTCTAAACAGTGGAAACCCCCCACAAGTGACCCCATTTTGGAAACTAGACCCCCTAAGGAACTTATATAGATGTGTGGTGAGCACTTTGAACCCCCAAGTGCTTCACAGAAGTTTATAACTCCCGGGCATGAAAATAAAAAGTCATATTTTTTCCACAAACCTGATCGTTTAGTCCCCAATTTTTTATTTTCCCAAGGGTAACAGGAGAAATTAGACCACAAAAGTTGTTGTCCAATTTGTCCTGAATATGCTGATACCCCATATGTGGGGTGGGACCACTGTTTGGGCGCACGGCAGGGCTTGGAAGGGAAGGAGCGCCGTTTGACTTTTTCAAACCAAAATTGGCTGGAATTGAAATTGGACGCCATGTCGCGTTTGGAGAGCCCCTGATACGCCTAAACAGTCGAAACCCCCCACAAATCACACCATTTTGGAAACTAGACCCCTTAAGGAACTTATCTAGATGTGTGGTGAGCACTTTGAACCCCCAAGTGCTTCACAGAAATTAATAAACGTAGAGCCGTGAAAATAAAAAATCATTTTTTTCCTGAAAAATGATTCTTTAGCCCGCTATTTTTTTTATTTTTCCAAGGGTAACAGGAGAAATTGGACCCAAAAAGTTGTTGTGCAATTTTTCCTGTGTACGCTGATACCCCATATGTGGGGTGAAACCACTGTTTGGGCGCATGGGAGTGCTTGGAAGGGAAGGAGCGCCATTTTGTAATGCAGACTTTGATGGAATGTTCTGCGGGCGTCATGTTGTGTTTGCAGAGCCCTTGATGTACCTAAACAGTAGAAACCCCCTGCAAGTGACACCATTTTGGAAACTAGACCCTCCAAGGAGCTTATCTAGATGTGTGGTGAGCACTTTGAACCCCCAAGTGCTTCACAGAAATTTATAAGCGCAGAACCGTGAAAATGAAAAATCATTTTTTTTCTCAAAAATGATTTTTTTAGCCAGCTATTTTTTATTTTCCCAAGGGTAACAGGAGAAATTAGAACCCCAAAATTGGTGTGCAATTTGTCCTGAGTACGCTGATACCCCATATGTTGGGGTAAACCACTGTTTGGGCGCACGGCAGGGCTCGGAAGGGAGGGAGCACCATTTGACTTTTTGAAAGCCACGTCGTGTTTGGAGACCCCCTGATGTGTCTAAACAGTGGAAACCCCCCACAAATGACCCCATTTTGGAAACTAGACCCCTTAAGGAACTTATCTGGATGTGTGGTGAGCACTTTGAACCCTAAGTGTTCACAGAAATTTATAAACGCAGAGCTGTGAAAATAAAAAATCATTTTTTTTCTTAAAAATGATTTTTTAGCCAGCTATTTTTTATTTTCCCAAGGGTAACAGGAAAAATTAGAACCCCAAAAGTGGTGTGCAATTTTTCCTGAGTACGCTGATACCCCATATGTTGGGGTAAACCACTGTTTGGGCGCACGACAGGGCTCGGAAGGGAGGGAGCGCCATTTGACTTTTTGAAAGCCACATCATGTTTGGAGACCCCCTGATGTGTCTAAACAGTGGAAACCCCCCACAAGTGACCCCATTTTGGAAACTAGACCCCTTAAGGAACTTATCTAGATGTGTGGTGAGCACTTTGAACCCCCAAGTGTTTCACAGAAATTTATAAACGCAGAGCTGTGAAAATAAAAAATCATTTTTTTTCTTAAAAATTATTTTTTAGCCAGCTATTTTTTATTTTCCCAAGGGTAACAGTAGAAATTAGAACCCCAAAATTGGTGTGCAATTTGTCCTGAGTATGCTGATACCCCATATGTTGGGGTAAACCACTGTTTGGGCGCACGGCAGGGCTCGGAAGGGAGGGAGCGCCATTTGACTTTTTGAACGCCACGTCGTGTTTGGAGACCCCCTGATGTGCCTAAATAGTGGAAATCCCTCAATTCTAGCTCCAACCCTAATCCCAACACACCCCTAACCCTAATCACAACTCTCATCCTAACCTAAATCCCAACCCTAATTCCAACCCTAATTGTAACCCTAACCTTAATTGTAACCCTAACCTAATTGTAACCTAACCCTAATTGTAACACTAACCCAACTAACCTAATTATAACCCTAACCCTAATTGTAACCCTAACCCCTAAATTCTAACCCTAAATTATAACCCTAACCCTAAGGCTAGGTTCATTTTGCATTTTACCAGCCCGTTCAACACATAGCGTTGACGGGCTGGTAACGGATTAAGCATAACGCAGTATGAACCTGGCTTAACCCTAACGCTAATTATAACCCTAACCCTAATGCTAACCCTAACCCTAATGCTAACCCTAACCCTAATTATAACCCTAACCCTAACAGAAAAATGAAAATAAATATAATTTCTATTTTTTATTATATGTCCCTAACTAAGGGGGTGATAAATGGGGGGTTATGTACTGTTTTTTTTATTTTGATCACTGTGATAGTTTATCACAGTGATCAAAATGCACTTTCTGTAGAATGAATGAAAAAAAAATTGAATCTGCCGCCAAGCAGATCGGCGGGCGCACTGTGCATGCACCTGCCATTTTTTTTTTCCAGGAAGAAGACCGGGAGGATCGGAGGCCAGGGAGACCTGCCAGAGGACACCGGCAGGTACAGGGGGGGTTCAGGGGGACATGGGGACCCTCATTTTCTCCCCTCTGATGTGCGATCACATCAGAGGGGAGAGAAATCATTTTTTTTTTTTTTTTTTTGCGATCGCGTCTATCGCATCCCATCTGCAACTGGGGATGGTTCCAGTGTCTCTACAGTGCCTGCATGCATTCTTCATCCCTCCTTCAGGCCATACAAGCCAACCCACTCTAGGGAGTCAGCTGCTATCCTCTGTAGTTCAGTCCTGGAGTAGAACCTGGTGCCACCTCCTTGTCCCTCCTTGGGTCATGGTTTTCGCCTGCTGCCGCTTATCTGAGGTCAGATTTGGTAGGCCACCTAGTTATGCCCCTGAAGGTTTTCCTGAGGGCTACGGCACAGTGGTTCCACAGCCTTGCCTGTTACAGCTTACATCTGCTGGGTTGGCTGTAGTGGAAGAGGTGTCTGTCCCCTTTATACTATTTCTGCTCTGATGAAATAGATGCCACTTTGATAGTGTCTCCCCACTAATTTTTGGAAATGTGCCGACTCCTGGTTGGGTCTCCTTCATGTGTGCTCTGGCTAGCTACCTGTTCACACCAGAGTTCTGATCTAGTGGGGGGGGCGATCATGTGGTCTCAGTAATTTTTGGAAATCAGAAGTGTTGGAATTTTTCTTAAGGTTTTGCCGGATTGCAGACAGTAATCTTTCCTGTCCTATTCTATCTAGACAGTTTTGGGCCCCTTGTTCTATTTTCTGCCTGTGTTCGTATTTCATCTTGTCTAACCGCCAATATATGTGTGGGGGGCTACCTGTTCTTTTGGGGCGCTACTCCAGGGCAGTTAGCTTTTCCCTTTCTATCTTAATCTTAGTTGACTCTCCGGCTGTGTCAAGGCATCTAGGTCATCGTAGGTACGTCCCACGGCTACTACTAGTTGTGCGGTTAGTTTAGGGGTCTGCAATCCACTAGTTACCAACCTCTCTGGGTGTCAGGCTGCCTTGGCTATTTTTGCTACTGTCCTCCTCGGCTACCGAATCATAACACTCTGCCCTGTCCTTCAAACCGCATGTCCAAGCTCTCACCACCTCCTGTCGCCTCCAGCTCAAAAAATATTTGCAAAATATATCCTTTACTCAACCCTCACTATACCAAAATGCTTGTGCAAGCGCTCATCATTTCCCAATTCTATTACTGTAACATCCTCCTCTGTGGCCTATCTCCTAACTATCTTGCAACTTTTCAGTCCGTGGTTACTCTGCTGTCCGACTAGTTCATCTCTCTTTCCGCTACTCTTCCACTTCCCCCATTTGCAAATCCCTTCACTGGCTCCCAATTCACCAGTGTATCCAGTTCAAACTATTAACTCTGACCTACAAAGCCATCCATAACTTTCCTCCGTACATCTCTCAACTAATCTCCAGTTATCTTTCCTCACATAATCTCCGGTCTTCCCAAGACCTCCTTCTGTCCTCCACACTTATTCGTTCCTCACCCAATTGCATCCAAGACTTCTCCCGAATATCCCCCATCCTCTGGAATTCTGTTCCCCAACACATCGGATTATCTAGCACATTTGGATCCTTCAGATGGAACCTGAAAACCTATCTCTTTAAGAAAGCTTACAACCTGCAATGACCACACTGCCAACCACAACACCACCAGAGCTGTTGTAACCCTTAACCTACTGTCTTCTTCCCTATCATCCTGTAGGGTCCTCTTCCCTCTGTACCAGTCTGATCATTGTTAGTTTGTTTACTGTAAGTGATATCTGTCTTTTAGATGTAACATCTCATGTACAGCACCATGGAATCAATGGTGCTATATAAATAAATAATAATAAATACAAGCAAGTGGAGGTCACATACAGTACTGAGCATAATTTCCTTGTCTTGAGTCATTTCCACTAATGTTGGATCAGCCTGTAGTTTGATTTTCCACTTGGATTTTGATTAACATTCCAAATCCAGCCCTCCAAGGAATATTAATTTTGATTTACATTGATCACTTTTACGTTTTATTGTTCTCAACACATTCCACTATATAATGAATAAAGATTTGCAACTGGAATATTTCATTCAGTGATATCTATGATGTGGTATTTTAGTGTTCCCTTTATTTTTTAAGCATTGTATGTATACAATATATAAAATTGAAAAGGTGAGAAAAAGTAGATAATTACGTACAAAATATGAAGGCCACAGCACTGCTTTGAAAGTAGAAAACTTACAATCACATATTGCGTATGATAGAGCTGGAAAGATAATATTTCTGCTCATGCTCACATATTCAGAGAACATGATGTTCTAAAATGACGTCCTACTTGACATTTGAGGTTTAGTTAATGTGACTGCCCTTGTTTTATGCAATGTGTCAAATTGACTGTAAGTTCCACTTTGATTTACTCTGTTGTAGTTTTGTGGGTCAATTAACTGTAAATTTTATGCTCTTCACTATGACAACAGTTTAAGATGCAACATAGTTCCCTAGTTAAACATTTTAACCCTTGTCAGTTAAGTACTATGCAACCTAGACATCCCAGAAACTTAACACATAGCTTTCATAAGTGCAGAATGGCTCTCCATGGAGTAGATTAATTTGTTTATGAATGTGAAAATTTTTATAGATTTTAGTCTTGCAATGTGTATAAAAGGGGTCATTTGAAATGTGCATATTGATAACCTATCCTTTGGCTATGCCATCAATTTTACATTAGTGGGGTTCTGACAAGGACTATATTTACCACTAGGCGCTGACTGTGGGTCCGGTGCCTACGACAGTGTGCTATAGGGAGTGGCACCAGAGAGTAGAGTTGAACGAATATTTCAATATTCGTTTCGGATTACAATCACCGATTTTGCAATATTCGCCAATTTATTCATCAAACATTTGCCGAACATAGCTGAACATTGGGAAGCAATGGGAGGCATAAACAAATGCATACACAACACCTTCAAACATGCCCAAAATCTGCCAAAACAAATCAAATTTTTAATTCACCCACAAAATACAGTACAAATTTTAGAATGGCATGGCAGCAATCAGCCATGCATGAGGTATCTGGGTCTGGGTCAGCATTTACAGCTTTGAACTGAACTTCAAAATTAATTTGAGGTGGGAAATGCATCAGTGTAGGCCAGCTGTGCTGGGAGCCCTGATACCACAAGTAACAGCTCAACCTGCTTTGATGCTCAGCCACACTCAGGTGACACAAATATCAGTTTCATAGACTACTATTGTCAAAAAAATGTAAGGATTGTAACACGGGTAGTTGACTCAAATGTAGTGGAGGCCTGCCCGTCTCAGAGGCCTCCACTATGAGGGGGGCTGAACACATAAACAGTGGTAAATGAGAAACAGAGACCAGCGCAGGCCCCAGCTGGGGAACCTGGCTGACCTCACTCCAGAAGGCAGAAAAACAAAAGGAAAAACAAAAAGCCACAGAAACAAGCAGCAAATAACTTATCTGAAAGTTGCAGGAGAAAGCAGGAAGCAAGCTGACTTCCAAATGGGACCAGGAAGAACAAATCACCGGCGAGGATCATGGGAAGGTTACTCACTTATATCTCCCCAGGTAGCAATCCCTGATTGCCAATCGTCCCCAGCTGAAAGACCTCTGTCAGTCAAAGCAGCTTCATTACTATCAGCAGCCACCAGAGGGAGCCCCAACTCAGAAGTCCAATCCAGAGTGTTCGCAACAGCAGAGTCATTGGTTACTCTGAGGCAGCAGATTTCCGGTACAGGGGAAAGCATGATGTAATTTATTGTGTAAGATAAATCAGATAGGAAATACATGAGATGGAACAAAGATAATGAGTTCAGATTGAGATAAGGAAGCAAGAAGAGAAGAAGGAGGATATCGTTGATAGACACTCTGGGATTTTGGACAGCAGAGAGGTGAAGTCTGGGCCAGAGATATAGATCTGAGTGTCTTCAGCATAGAGATGGTACTTGAAGCCATAGGACTTAATGAGTTGTCCCAGGCCAAGGATATAGATAGCGAAGAATAGGGGTCCTAGGACAGAGCTTGGGGGACTCCAACAGAGAGAGGGATGGATGAAAAGGCAGTGTGGGAGTGGCAGAAGCTAAATGTGTGTCTGGAAAGGTATGAGGAGATCCAGGATAGGTCAAAGGAAGAGAGGATGTGGAGTGTGGAGTAGTAGGCAGTGGACAACTGTGTCGAAGGCAGAGGACAGGTCTAGAAGGAAGAGTATAGAGAATTGTCTGTTGGCTTTGACTGTAAGTCATTGGAAATTTTGGTCAGGACAGTTTCAGTGGAATAGTGAGGTGCAAGCCAGATTGGAGGTTGTTGCTGTTGTGCTTTCACACTCATGGTAGCATGAGATGGACTCTACACCCCACACAAGTGGCTCAGGTAGTGCAGCTCATCCAAGATGGCACATCAATGCGAGCTGTGGCAAGAAGGTATGCTGTGTCTGTCAGCGTAGTGTCCACAGGCTGGAGGCGTTACCAGGAGAAAGGCCAGTACACCAGGAAACGTGGAGGGGGCCGTAGGAGGGCAACATCCCAGCAGCAGGACCGCTGCCTCCGCCTTTGTGCAAGGAGTAACAGGAGGAGCACTGCCAGAGCCCTGCAAAATGACATTAAGTAGAATGAGGTGTACTCTGGTTGAAATTCAACTGACACTGAAATGGAATGGCTGTCAGACATGTAGAGAAGCTGATTTTTATAAAACTGTGCAGTGATCTATTAATTTTTGCCAGAGCTTGTTCACGATCATCATTACTAAAAGGCCAGGTGATGAATAAAGCTCAGCTTTATAAAAACCTAGCCTGCTCTAACCTTGTGCCAAAAATCAGCAGCCATGGGTTTGTCTAAGTAGCTGCCTAGCACTATAACAATGAAAAGCAGGAGAATGCCATAGAAAGATAGCAAAGCGTTTTCAAGTTGCCCTTTCCTCAGTTTGAAATGTACCATATTTTTCAGGTTATAAGACTCTCCGGATTATAAGACGCACCCCAAATTTTGAGGAGAAAAATAGGAATTTTTTTTTTTAATAAAATGTTGGTGCTTCTTATCAGGGCCGGCTCCAGGTTTTTATGGGCCCCGGGCGAAAGCGTCTCAGTGGGCCCCCTTAACACAGACCACGATTCATGATGCACAGATACTGCAGAGAAATATGGGTATAGCACAACGCCAAACACTTCTCTTCTTCCATTACATGACTGATACCTATTGTAAATTGTACAATAGCTCAAAAAACGCCAAATCCTCACAGCACACAGTACAGACTGGACAGTACAGTCCTCCATACAATATTATGGGCACCACATAGTCTCCCCCTCATCACCCATATAATACCCCATGCAGGATGTCACCCCGCCATCCCCCATATAATGCTCCATACAGAATACTGGACCCAATATAATGCTCCATACAGAATACTGGACCACATATAATGCTCCATACAAAATATGGAGCTCTCCTCTACACTGTGCTGCATTCTTCACTGTTACGGCTCAGGAAAGGGTGCTGTGGAAAGACTCTCCATTATCATCCTCATTGCCTGCCCATTATCATCATCATTGCCTGTCCATTATCATCATCATTGCCTCCCCTCATCATCATTGCCTGCCCATCATCATCATCATTGCCTCCCTATCATCATCATTGCCTCCCCATTAATATCATCATCATCATTGCCTTCCCATTATCATTGCCTCCCCATCATCATCATTATCATTGCCTCCCCATTAATATCATCATCATCATTGCCTTCCCATTATCATTGCCTCCCCATTAATATCATCATCATCATTGCCTCCCCATTAATATCATCATCATCATCATTGCCTTCCCATTATCATTGCCTCCCCATTAATATCATCATTATCATTGCCTCCCCATTAATATCATCATCATCATTGCCTTCCCATTATCATTGCCCCCCCATCATCATTGCCTCCTCACCACCATCACTGCCTCCCCCCACCACCATCACACATACAGCACCGCAGGCAGCACACACACGCCTCACCTGTCCGGCGTCCGCGCGCTCTCTGCCACAGCCGGCCGCTGAATGATGACGTCATTCAGCGGCACTGCTGTGAGAGAGGAAGCGCCGGCGCAGGCGCCCCCTGGAGCTCGGAGCTGCGGCAGCGGAGGCACGGGAGAGGTGAGTATTGCGCCGGCTGCTGCCGGGGCCCTGAGCAAGCGGGGGGGGCCCAGTGGCGGCGCTGTGTCACGCTGTCTAATGATATGTATACAATGTCAGTAAACTATTAATACAGGAACAACACTCTATACAACAACTAGTATAGCAACATCAGCATGTAAGTATAGAATAGATTTACCTGACACGATATCTGCTGAACTCAGGGTTAATCTTGAGGACTTGATGAGCTGAAACAGGAAAGAGGTGGACCGGGATCTAACCTGACCCTAAACTGGGGTCCTAACTAATCCCTCACCTTGGAGGTACTGATAATGGTTCAGAGGTCCAAGTCTCCAACCTAACCCTGTCTCCTATCAGACCCTGAACCCTGTAATCAGTCCTAAGAAGGATCCTGACTACCACCAAAGGGATATGGGCTGATCTCAGCTAAATACACAGATTAGACATATAAGACAGACAGGATAACACTCGCTTGCATACACACTCAAACACCAAAGGAACATAAATGGTCTGGGAAATAAACTCTAACCAAGTTGAGCTTAGAACAACTAAGGAGCTCACAACTAAAGTCTATACAGATTCATTCCTATCTGTGGTCTGCATGAAGGTTTCACTGGCAACTCCCCAAGCAGACAACCAGGAATTTAAAGGAAACCAATCAACAAATAATCAATTGCAGCCGGGAGAAACTGCACCCAGTCCCAGCACCGAGCACAGATAGAATTAACTCCCTAGCTGCCAAACACAAAGAAACAGCAGATCAGCTGTGAGAAGTCAAAATGTGCAACCGCGACGATCTTCGTGGCAATGCACACATGACACGCTGACACCGCTAACGGGCGCCGAGGTGCCCGACGGCAAGTGGGCCCCCCCGTCTGCTCCGGGCCCCGGAACTTGCCCGGGTGTGCCGGGTGCTGATGCTGGCCCTGCTTCTTATAATCCATGCATCTTATTGCTTATCGGGGGTGGTGCCTGCGGTAAAGTGGAGTCCCAGAGTTACTTCTGGAGGAGGCAGGAGTGGGGTGATGCTGCAGGCTGCAGGCTGGGATGAGAGGGTGTTCCGATGTGTGGCGCACCGCTGCGGGTGTCTGATGCTTCTGCGGTGTCCAGCGCTGCTGCAGGTGTTTGGAGCTGCAGCCCGATGCAGCTGTAGGTGTCTCCAATGCTGCAGGTGCCCGGCGGTGCTACGGGGGTGTCTGGTGCTGCAGTGATGTCCAGTAGTGCTGCCCGACGCTGCTGCGGGCGCTTAGGGGTGCTACCGGTGTCTCCGGTGCTGCAGGGGGGCTCTGCCGATATTATGTGAAAGGCCAGAGCCTCCCGCAGTTCCATGGTTTCCTCCTGTGCGGTTTACTCGGGGAAAATGGCGACCGGGAGCGGCACATGCGCAGATAGAGATCTCGGCACCAAGATTTTGGGAGATCAGATTTCATCCCTATCCTGGTATACATGGCACCCTCATCCCTATCCTGGTATAAATGGCACCCTCATCCCTATCCTGGTATGCATGGCACCCTCATCCCTATCCTTGTATGTATGGCCCCCATCAGAAAAGCATAAAAATAATAATAAACCATCCTACTTACCATTACTGCACTCCCTCGCAGCATCTTGTTCCGGTGCAAGCAGCTGTAGCGGCTGGGCGATCATGTGTCCCTGCTACATAAGGGAATGATTATTCACTGCAGTCCACACATATGGGAGTGGAGAGAGGTGAATGTTCATTCCTCTTAAGTAGCAGGGACATGTGATCGCCCCGCCGCTGCTGTAAGTCGCTGGCTGCGACTGACACTGTGCACAGTGCAGTGAAAATTCATTTCTCTTTAGCAGCTGGCACAGGAGTTAGCCACAGCAGCCGGCTTCTGCCTCAGTGACCCCCTGCTCTGCCGCTGCCGTTCCCCCTCCATCTTCTGGGACAATGACTCGAGAATAAGCCGAGGGGGGCATTTTCAGAATTTTTTTTTGCATAACATTCAAAGGAAATGTGTCATTCTTTAACTTTAGGCCTTTTAGAGTTAATTTCATCTTCAACTTGCTTAACTGTTCACAGTAACAGTAATTTGGACCAGGGTTGTCCAAACTTTTACATGCCACTGTACATGTGTGCATGTGCATATACAGTATATATATTGTATATGTTTTTATTTTGTATCATAATAATACTACAGTATATGTTAAGGAGCTCAACAGCGATTAAACTACAGTGGCTCCGAAACGTGCGTTGGGGTGGGTCAGTGGTCCGTTTTTCCATCCACCAAAATAGGTATGTGAATCTATTGTTATGTCTGGGGGATATACCTTGGTGCTGCTATTTAGCTAGTAATTTAATATTGTGTTTATGCCCCAAGACATCCTATTGTAATGATGACAATGATTGTATGGTGGGTTGATGGACCATGACCCCTTTAAAGCGTTTCTTTGCTGACATCAATTGTCTGTCAGCTCTCTTATGTATCATGCACCTGTTTTATTAATTATGTTATTATTATTTACTTAATAAAATTCATGTTTTATTGGGCTTTTTGGACTGTTTCTCTGTTTTTGTATTGCCTAGCTATTACAGTCTCCTATCATGTTGTCCACATCCATATGTGTGTTTAATCTACAATATTCCCACTGTATTTTTTATGATATAGTGTGATACACATACATATATGTGATGGTTGGTGTTATTGTTACTCTTTACTGTATATACAAGGTGTATTTAGGGAATCCATTGTTACTGTATCTGAGTTGGGACTTAGAGTGCCATTCTTATTTATGTTGAAGCACTCGGAACATTTTTAAAGTGGTTTTCAAATTTTGGAAAGCCCTGGTTCCAGGCAGTTTGGTTTATGAAAACAGAACTGTCTTTTACTCTTTGGATCCAGTATTGATTCTTCCCCACTGTGCCTGTTATTGTCTTTGCCATGCTGACGCTATGATGAAAATGCTATGGCCAATCACTGAACACAGTGGCTTTGAGCAGCTTGCTTAGTTCAGTTATTGGCTGCATTGATATCAACATGATGTCAGTGCTGCAAACACTTACAGACATTTTTTTTTTTGCTTATGTAAAATTGATTTTTCTTTTCATGATGCTTGGATTTTTAAGCTAATAAATAAAGGTCCTTTTTAACAGACCCATAGTAGTAAATCAATGAATTAGAATGAATAAGCATAGTACTATTAAGCTACAATTCCATAGTGACAGAGTACCGTATTTTTCGGACAATAAGATGCAGAAGGAAAATAGGGAAAAAAATAATGTGTCAAATGGGGGTCCGTCTTAAGCCCTGTGCACACTTTGCGTTTTTAGATGCGTTTCCGCTGCGTTTTTCAACGTGCGGAAACGCATCCAACCCGCAGCACAGTGCACTACCAATGTAATCTAATGGGAACCGCATGTCTGCTGTGCACATGCTGCGGAAAAAAACGTGCGGTTTCGCCGCGTTTTATTTTTCCGCAGCATGTCAATTCTTTGTGCGGAACTGCAGCGGTTTGGCGCCCATTGACTTGCATTCAGTCGGGCACTTCCGCAGCAAAACCGCAGATCTAAAAAAGATCTGCGGTTTTGCTGTGGGTGAAACCGCTGCAGTTCGGGAGGAGGGAAGTGTGTGGGCGGTGCGTGGGCGTGTATAGTGTGCGGCGCTGTGTGTGTGGGCGGTGATTGTGTGCCGGTGTCTGCGTGATCGGTGTGCGGGCCTGTGTGCGTGATTGGTGTATGTGCGGGGTTGTGTGCGGGATCGGTGTATGTGCGGCGGTGTGCGGGGCTGTGTGTATGTCTCCGTGTATGCAGGCATCGTCGGATGGGACTACAAGTCCCATCCGGCTATGCCTGCTACAGTGACAGTGACTGACACATTAGCCAATGATGGGACAGTAGTAGTCCCATCATCCAGCTAATGTGCTGAATGTAAAAAAAAAAAAAAAGAACAACATACATGACATACAACATATAACATACACATGACATACAACATATAACATACACATGACATACAACATATAACATACATGACATACAATGACATACAGAACATACACATGACATATAGAACATACACATGACATACAACATATAACATAGAGTATATACTCACCTATTCCCCGACGCCATCGATCTGTGCACCGCTCTGCCTCTGCCGCCGGGAGAGAATGACATCACTACAGTTCATTCTCTCACGGCAATGCTGGTTGAGAAAATTCCCACGCAGCATTGCCATAAAGTGAGACAATGAACTCAGGTAACCTCAGGGATGCACTGCAGGAGCCATTGTCTCCTGTCAGTGCATCACTGGGAGGCCCTACAGAGCAGTGGCATCACCTGATGTCACCGTTCTATAGGGAGACCGTCGTGGGACACTCGTTATTAATTGGACTGCGTCGGACAGGGAGTATACGGTTGTTTTATTTTTTTTACGTTTTATTACAGGAGATCGAGGGGTCGCTTGGATCTGAGCGTATAATAAAGATATGAAAACTGTGTTGTGTTTTATTCATTAAAATAATTTATTCTTATGCGTGTGTTTTTTTTTAACCCTTTATTAATATAAGATTAATAATTGGATAGGAGTCTTATTGACGCCTCTCTATTATTAACCGGGCTTATATCACCTTACAATAGCAAGGTGATATTAACCCCTTATTACCCCATATCCCACTGCTACAGGGGAGTGGGAAGAGAGGGGCTAAGTGCCGGAATTGGCGCATCATACAGATGCGCCAATTCTGGGGCGGCTGGGTGATGGTATTTTTAGCCAGGGGGGCGCCAATATCCATGGCCCCTTCCTAGGCTATGAATATCAGCCCGCAGCTGTCTGCCTAGCCTTTCTGGCTATAAATTATAGCGGACCCCACGTCATTTTTTTTGGGGGTCCCCCTATTTTAATAGCCAGTGAAGGCTAGCTGCGGCTGATATTCATAGCCTGGAAGATCCATGGGATTAACCCCTTCCCAGGCTAGAAATATTGGCCCGGCTGTCGGCTTTCCCCTCTGGCGCAGAAAAATTGCGCGGGAGCCCACGCCATTTTTTTTCCTATTTTTTTTTATTAACTATTGCGTTATTTTGTGTGTGTGTGCGCGTGTGTGTCTTTAACTATTTATGTACCATTTTATCTATCTATCTACCTATATACTTTCTGTCTATCTATATATCTATCTTTCTAATATATT